>CM077184.1:2996480-3173980 GCA_039654105.1 Coreius guichenoti
AATAGTGATGACTGTTTTGGGGGTGGTGGTGCTGGACTTTTGTGCGGATGCGACGGAGGGCCCCATACGAGCGTATCTGCTGGACGTGGCCGACACCGAGGAGCAGGACATGGCCCTCAACATCCATGCCTTCTCTGCAGGTACAGCACCGCCACAGCACACACTCCTCACACATCACCGACTGACCGTCATGAGACACGGCTGATGAATGCGCTCGGCACTCCTCGTTTGTGTGTAATCTCGTTTCACATCGATCTGTGACCCAATCTATGATTGACAACTACACTCTATGTGTGTGTGTGTGTGTTAAGTGAGTTTATGCTTAAAACGAGAAAGGAATATCTGCCAATGGGGTCAGAAAAATAAACGTAAAGGTGCAGTGTGTGAATTTTAGCGGAATCTAGTGGTAAGGTTGTGAATTGCACCCGCCCACCACTCACCCCTCCCTTTCGAAGCACATTGAGAAGCTACGGTGGCCAACACAGGACAAAGATGTCGTCGTCTGAGACCGCAGAGAGTAGCTAGCGCTCTGTAGAGCAGTTTGTCCGTTTAGGGCTACTGTAGAAACATGACGGCGCAAAATGGCGACTTCACTGTAAGGGGACCCGCGGTGTGTGTAGATAGAAATGGCTCATTCTAGGGTAATAAAAACATAACAGTCTTTATACACCACTGAAAACTTAGTTATTCTATCAATATATCCTCATAAATATTACACACTGCACCTTTAATTCAAAGGGAAAACGAGATATTTTAAGAAATAACAACCATATTTGTCTTGATTTAAGCAGTTTTCCAGTACCGAAATCAAAATTAAGTGAGTTTATATGGAGCCCCTATAAAAATATATGAGATGAGAGGAAAAATTATATTTCAATGCTTTTACGTTTGCTCACAAAACTTTTGCATTCCTTTAAGAAACTTTGCATTCGTTCACAAAACTAGAACTCGTGCTCCGACATGACAGCAATAACAAAACATCACACTCTCACGCTATGAAAATGTCGGAAACTGCAATTAGTGGTGTTCAGCCGTGTATGTATGAACTGGAATCGGACAGTGAAGGAGAAGCTGTAGAAGAAGAGACAACACATAGAATGCAACAGGAAGTTTCTGTCTGTCAAACAATATCTCTTGTTTGGCTGCTCAGTTCTGATGTGCTGGCCTTTGCAAATAAACATTCCACTATTAGTACAAGCCTGATATCTTTACAGAAAACATACTCGATTTCAAAGTCAGTCATCTGATTGTGCTCTGCATAATAAATGAGCATTTATGAATTACACAGACGGCAAGCACGGCACGATTAAAAATAACAACATAGCTGTTCTCATGGTGCCATCGCATGCTATCACAAACTTTATAAGTCCCACATGTGATGATGAGCTTGACAAATTCAAAGGCAGTTTGGAAAACAAACGCGTGATACTTCTGGAGGTGTAGCTGGATCACGAACAGCTGGCACTGCTACATCCTTCAGGAGCAACTTTTGTGCAAAACCTGCTTTATACTGACCCTCATTCACAAAGCAGTCTGGTGTAAAATGATTCGAGCAGACATAAACGAATTTCGGTAGAGTTGAGGGAGCATTTTCTTCGAAAACAAAATGAATCCACCTCGTCTTCAGCGGCTCAGATTTCGGGAGTAAATAGAGAGAGTTATGTGGATTAATACATCCAGCTACACAACACCTACAACGCTTGGAAGACATTCTCGTCAGTGCAGTACAGCTCGCTGTGAACTCGATCAGGGCGGTTCTATGTTAAAACGGCAGTGTCTGTCAACATTCGTGGGCGGGGCTTGTGGCTGATGTGACGTCACACGAGCCCCATGGCTGAAAACAGGCTGATTTATGGGTATTTAAAAAAAAAAAAGGAGTGGGTGGATTTTTATCACTATAGGGGGGTTGTGTACACACACTGCCAACACACATGCAATTATGTCCAAACACCATGCAAAAGTGAATTTTGCATAATAGGTCCCCTTTAAAACAAGAAAAATATCAGAAAAATAAACTTAAGCAAGATCATTTTTATGACCCCTTGTTTAAAGCATAAACTAATTTCATTTTGAAACATGAAAATAATAAAAAGAAATTTGATAAAAATATAAAATACATTCTTGTCAATGATTTAATATCTTAAGTCATTTTCCTTCTCAAGTAAATGAATCTTAATTTAAGAATTTTTAGATATTTGTATAATTTTTTGCAGTGCGTCGTTCCCAAAGAAAGTCTAAGTCTGTATAGAATCAGGACACCGTTTTAAACAAAAAAATTTGGGGTCCTGAAAATGCAAACTTTTGAAAACGGGTTTCAAAGTGCAAGTTTAAAATAAAACGCTACCGTTATCGTCTCCGTGTAAACTACAAAAACGCAAATTTATGAAAACAGTGACGTCATGCGCCTCAAGTGTTCAGGCTATAGACTCGTGTGTTTCTTTACAAAGTGACATTGCCACCTACTGGCCTGGCAGCAGAATACATTGTTTTCCCGGATCAGTGTGAATGGGGATTGTTTTGACAATGTTGTCATCTGTGTGTTTCCCATAGTTTTCCCAAACGTTCCCATGGTGCTAAACTGTGCGTGTGTGTGTGTGTGTTTCAGGGCTTGGTGGAGCAGTGGGTTACGCTCTGGGCGGTCTTGACTGGACGCACACCTTCTTGGGCAGAACCTTCAAGTCTCAAGAGCAAATTCTGTTCCTGTTCGCCGCGGTTCTGTTCACGATTTCCGTGGCTCTGCATCTGTTCAGTATCGAGGAGCAGCAGTTCAGTCCGCAACAAGACCGTCTGGATGAGGAGGCGGAAACCGAATCCAGCGTTAAAATCGCACCACACCATCCCCAGCTTGACATGATCCACGAAGACGAGCCCTACGGCTATTACGACACGGACAGGCGATCGGAGCGCGAGCTGGATATGGATTTTTTGGACGTGGACATCGTGCGCAGTAAAAGCGACTCCGTTCTGGCGATGGCCGACGCCACGCTGGACCACCTAGACCACGATATGCTGTTTCTGCGCGAAATCGAGCCCTCTATCTTCCAAGATCGCATTTCTTCCTACCACGGGTCGCCGCCGCGCCGCAGCAGCAGCGCAGGGAGTCAGGAGTTCCTGCGCGGAAAGTTCAGCCGCTTATCTGCGTTTATGCAGCAGGTGGAAAGCGAGGGAGAAGAAGCTCTGCTTAACAATCAGCTCAACGAATCCAAAGCGCCCAACGGACATCCGACGGACCTCAACGGCCACGGGCCGGCCGGTTTGCAGCCCTCCAGCACCAGCGCATCCATACGCCGCAGACGCCACACGTTCTACCGACAGTCGTCCTGCACCTTCTCCTACTACGGCCGGGTGGGATCCCACCGCTACCGCTACCGGCGCGCCAACGCGGCGTTCCTCATCAAACCGTCCCGCAGCATGAACGACATCTACGAGATGGAGAAGCGGCAGAAGCAGAAGAACGGCCAGAGAGCGAGGCATCAGAGCGGGAACACCAACTCCAGCGGCGACACGGAGAGCGAAGAGGGCGAGGCCGAGACCACCGTCCGGCTGCTCTGGATGTCCATGCTGAAGATGCCCAGAGAGCTGTTCAGACTGTGCGTGTGTCACCTGGTCACATGGTTCGCCATCATCGCAGAGGCCGTGTTCTACACCGACTTCATGGGCCAGGTCATCTACGAGGGCGACCCTACGGTGAGATCCTGTGTTTTCATTAGAAATATCTACGTCTGAGGAAGAGTTCACTACAAAATTACCATTTTATTGTAATTTTTGTCAAAATTATTTTGTTTATTGTCAAGCACCATGAAAGTAAAACTAGTACATACAACTTGAGCGCTATATATAACTTTGTCTGAGAAAAAGACTATAATTCACTTGAAACCAGATTTTCGACATGGCATAATAATAATAATCATAATATTTATTGATGATGTATTAATTTTAATAAAAAGCTGATTTTTAATGAAAGCTGATAATTAAATCATAAAAAAATCAATGAAATTAAAAAAATAAATAAAAACACTTAATAAAAAACATAAAATATTTGTTGTAATACTAATAATAAAAATAATATTTATTGATGTATTTGAATAAAAAGCTGATTTTTAATTAAAAGAAAAGCTGATAATTAAATCATAAATCAATTAAATAAAAAACACTTAATAAAAAAATGTTTGTTGTTGTAGTAATAATAATAATAATAATAAAAAGCTGATTTTTTTTTTTTTTTTTAATTTTTAAATTATTTTAAAAAAAATCAATTAAATTTAAAAACAAATAAAAACACTTTAATACAAATATGTTTGTTGTAATAATAATAATATTTATTGATGTATTCATTTTAATAAAAAGCTAATATTTAATTAAAATAAAAGCTGATAATTAAATAAAAATATAACATTAAAATAAATTAATTAAAAATAAATACAAATAAAACAAGCTAATTTTTAATTAAAAGAGACACTAATAATTAAATCATTATAATGTAAAATTAAAATGGTTTTAAATAAAAATACTAAAAATAACACTAAATGATAATTAAATCATAAAAAATTACAATTAAAATTAACAATTTTAAAATGAAGAAAACACTAAAAAAGATTAAATATTTGTTTCCCTGCATGTCATGTAACTGACATCTGAGAACCGTGAACATATGCGATATAAAATATTCAAGAAATATGTTGAAATATTAACTTAGATCTAAAAATATTTTACGGCAAAGGGGTTTGGCTGATGAAAAAGCTTGGAAATCCCTGCTTTAGCCAATCAGAAAACTATAGGTATTGAGAAGTAATTTTTTAGTTTGTGATTGCTGACAGTGGGTTTGCTAACATGTTTTTAAGAGACGTCATGGTTCAAGTGTCACCTTTAAAGATCAGTCTGATGAGAGAGTTTTTGTGGAGCTGTTGCTTTAAGCATAAAGCAGATGATGGTGTGGTGGACATCAGATGGAAACATTACCCTAAATATGAGTGTGTGTTTTGCACGTAGGCCCCGCTGAACTCCACGGCCCTTCATAACTACCACCGCGGGGTTCAGATGGGCTGCTGGGGGCTGGTGATTTACGCCGCCACCGCCGCCGTCTGCTCAGGTACGTCTCCTGAAACTAGAGCTGCAGTCGTCTGATCAGATCAACTGTGTTCTTCATTCTGCGTTTCTTCTGTGAATGCAGCTTTACTGCAGAAGTACCTGGATAACTTTGACCTCAGCATAAAGGTCATCTACATCCTGGGCACTCTGGGCTTCTCGGTCGGTACGGCCGTCATGGCGATCTTCCCAAACGTCTACGTCTCCATGGTGATGATCAGCAGCATGGGAATCATCTCCATGAGCATCTCGTACTGTCCGTACGCTCTGCTGGGCCAGTATCACGATATTAAAGAGGTCAGTCATTGATCTCTCTGAGACTGTGATCCTGCCGTGTTAAAGCTGATCCCGTCACATGACCAGCGTTGAGGGGAACGCTTTTACAAGTAACATTATGTGTCATCAGATTACTTTCTGTAACGAGTAGCTTACTTGATTACATTGTTCAGTAGCATAACAGAAATGTAGCTGTTTTTTTATTAGCTTTAATTAGCAGTAATTAGTAGCGGTATAGCATGGAAAAAACATTACATGGCTGTTTTTTGTCACATTGTATTGCGCACGAGGAAAGTGAATAGGTACTGCTGCAAATTCTGATTCATTTTTTTTTTTTAAATAATTTATTTAAAAAACATTTAAATATATATTTTTTTAATATTTAATTTTAAATCTATATTTTATAATATCTTAATATTTAATCTAGAAATTGAAATCGCAATCCCAATACATTGAGCAAACTGAATAGGTAGTGCTGCAAATTCTGATTAATTTTAATTTATTTAATTTTTTATTATATAAATATAAATGATATATATGATATAAATGATATATATGATATAAATTTTATATATATATATATATATCCAGCACACAAGCAAACTGAATAGGGAGTGCTGGTTATTTTATTTTAATAAAAAATATGTATTATTTTATACATATTTTAATATTTAGTACATATTAAAATATTTAATCTGCAAAAAAAATGTAATTGCAATCCCTATAAATTGTGTCCTGCACACGAGCAAACTGAATAGGAAGTGCTATATTTTAATATATATTATTTTAAATTTTTTTATATATATATATATATATATATATATATAAAATCTGCTAGAAATTGAAATTGCAATCTCTATAAATAAATAAAAAACTGTCCAGCATGCAAGCAAACTGGATAGGTAATGCTGTTGATTGTGATTTTATTTTTTTTATTAAATAAAAAATGTTTTTATCAAATATTTAAATGTATTTTAAAATATTTGTTTTTAATAAATATTTAAAAATATTTTATCAGCTAGTCATTTAAATTGCAGCCGCAAAATCCTGTAATCATAAACAATTGTAAACATCATGGCTATTTACTGGTCACAAGGTCTCAATATGCATAAATTAAAAGCAGTACAACAAAATACTACCATGATGTATGCATTTAATTGTAATTTACAAGTTATATAATATATATTATTAGTTGTTATTAGATTAGGTGCAAATACTTTGATAACTGTTGTATTCCTGAATCATTATTTATCTAGATAAACTGCTATCAATAGTTATTCTCTCAAAAAGGTACATTTTAACGTAATATGAATGTGCACAGCTGTGGGACAGAGAGCAGGATCACGGGACGTTGAGATGCGACCGATGTGTTTTTTCTGTTTGCAGTACGTCCAACACAGTCCCGGGAACTCCAAGCGAGGCTTCGGCATCGACTGCGCCATCCTTTCGTGCCAAGTGTACATCTCTCAGATCCTGGTGGCGTCGGCGCTGGGCGCGGTGGTGGACGCGGTGGGCAGCGTGCGGGTCATTCCCATGGTGGCCTCCGGCGGCTCCTTCCTGGGCTTCCTGGCGTCCTGGTTCCTCGTCATCTACCCGGGGTCCAGCAGAGAGGGCGACGGGTCGAAGGTCGAGCAGACGAAGGGGCTGACGTCATCTAGTGACAACGGCGTCACAGAGAAGCCCAGCTTCCTCAAGCTCACTCGCAAAGGTGCCGCGACCACCACCTGCAAAGTGGAGTGCGAATCCACACTGTGAATGTGATCGACAATGGCTAACATTCCTGACGGATGGGCGTCAGCTACAGCAGGAAGGCGTGCTTTTCTTCTTGTTTTTGTTGGTTTGACTGTATTTGGCCTGGTGTTGCGGGTCTCAGGGCTGCTTCTCAGGGCCACCAGGGGGCGACTCTGGGCTGAACTCTTCAAGAGAGAGAGAGAGAGAGAGAGAGAGAGAGAGAGAGAGCTGGGTCTCTCTCGCTCTTTACCACATGCACTTCCCTTGCACACTTTCATTCTGAGCTCATCCTAAACAAATCTAATGTAAAGAGTCTTTAATATAAGTTTATCGCTCGAAAACTTTATCTTTTCCTATTTTTGTAACTGATGTCCTGGTGGAGGACATTATGATTACCAAAAGTTGCTCAGTGCAATAATAACAGTTGTGTCATTATAATGGCTTTATTTTCGTCGTGTTATGCAGGTGAAAGGGTGAATCTCACGATTAAATGTCATATATTCATATCTCAAGAAAAACACCAGAAATTCTATTTGCATTTGCAGAAAATGAAGGCAATTTTTAGAAAAGTTAACATTTTGTGACTTCCTGACTATTTTCATGTCCATTTTTCATTTTTCAATCCAGTGCTGAAAGTGAAATGATAGAAAACTTAGTTACAGATACGTGGTTTTTTTCCTCTTTTTTGCTTGTTTCTTTAAAAAAAAAAAAAAAAAAAAAAAAAAAAAAGCTAGAAGCTGAAGTTGGAGTTGTTTATAAATTGAAAAATCTGTATCCAGTAATCATAAACATCTAGGAAATATTCTTTTAAATTAGAATACATTGAAACAGTACAGCAGACACATTTAATTGTACTTTACATATAGATATTAGATATTTTTTTAAAATATATATATTTAAAACATATTTTTTTGCATTACTACGGAGCCCCAGATATGACATTCGGGGGAAAAATATGTATATCATGGCCACAAATGAACAATTAATTCTCTCGTTTTAGTAAATTGTGCGCACAATATAATTATTCATTCCCTTGTTTTAAATTGTGCGCATGATATAAAAATTAATTCCCTCATTTTACTAAATCGTGCACACAATATAATAATTCGTTCCCTCATTTTACTAAATCATGTGCAATTTATAAAAATTTGTTTCTTCATTTTACTAAATCATACACACAATCTAATTATAATTTCCTCGTTTTACTAAATAGTGCACGCGATATAATTCGTCCCCTCGTAATTATTAATCAGTTTTAATTATTAGTTCCATTGTTTTAAATCATGTGCACACAATATAATAATTTGTTCCTTCGATTTATTAAATCGTGGCCACTAATACGTCAGCACGTTCTACTAATTCATTCCCTCGTTTTGATTTAACTAAAACAAGGGAACCAGTTATTACAACGTGGCCACGATTTAGTAAAACAAGGGGACAAATTATTATATTGTGTGCATGATTTACTTAAAGTGAGGGAAGGAATGATTAAAACGTGCTGACATATTAGTAAGTCATTGGAACGAATTGTTAACTCATGGCCATGATATATATATATTTTTCCCGCATGTCATGTGTGGGGCTCCGTACGTTACGTTTAATGTCATGAAAATATTGCCCAAATAAGAACTGCTTTATTTTCTTCATGCAAAATGTCATTTCCTGTGTCGTTTGAGGTGAAGAATGCCATTTCTTGACAGTTTTCATGAGATTCACCCAGATGAAGGAGAGCATCAGTGCCTCTTGTCATTGACGTGCTGAAGTGCTTGAATATATTCTGTGCGACGCTGCTGAGGTCGATGAGTGCGAGAGGAGTCTCCCTCGTGTTTCTCACGCCCATCGTTCATGCATTTCCAAAAGACGGCACAATCAATGCTGAGAACGAGTAATAATCTCAATGCTGCATCAGTTTTCACGCATATACCAAACCAAGAAAAGCATGACGCTTCTTACACTGACAGACTTCCAAGTTGCAATGTCTTTATGGTGATTTTCTTCCGCTGTGTAACTGCATTTGTGATTTCTGAGGTTGAACTTTAGCTTTTGGTTGATATCCTCCGGGTTGTTGGGGTTCTTCACACTCGCACTAGCGGTCTGTTTACATGCGTGTTACACGCGAAGGCTTCGTTCGCTCTCGTCGATCTGAATGGACTCATCTCCGCCATCTTGGCTCCTCCGCGCTGCACTCGACGGTTTCCTGACTCTGAGGATGATTGTGCCAGACTGGGATTGATTGAGTTGGGTTTTCTGGACCTTTCGGTGTGTGTGTGTTGAAGGTCTGGTGGCTTTTTTTAAATGTGTTTTTCGCTGTACACCAGACGTCACTGTACTGGACGCAATTCTACTTCCTGTCTTGATGGTTTACCAGGCCAGTGATAAGGACGTTTTGTTGAGGCACATTTGTACTGGCTTTAAGAGTATTAAAATCTTATGATAAGCTATATATATATATATATATATCATTTTTTTTCTGGAATGTTTATTGATATAAAAACCAAACTTGAAGAAGAAAAACCATCAAGTTTCTGACAAATCAAACAGCGTTGCAATACCTGCGCCAGCCTCGGTCAGTGTTGGCATTAACGGCGGCGAATCACTGGGGTTTGGTACACAAAAACACTTTTCATTTGAATACTTGAAGTGCAATCTTGGTTGTGTTTGGATATTTTGGGATGCGTTGGACTCCTCCAGACCTGGAAGCAAAGACTGGGGAGTGTCGGGATTGTAAAGGACTCTCGGAGAGCGTTTCTGACTCCGTCAGGGATTGAAGTTTCCAGTATTGAATGTAACGTTTGTTTGTTTTTTTAGGGCAAGAAGATTCAACGTTGCACCGAACTTGCACATACAGAGTTTTAGAAGAAAAATGAATCACTATCTTGCAATAGAAAAACCTAAACTGTGGTTATTTATTTTTTTGAGCGCTTTATCCTTAAATATTTAAAGAAATTATAAGTACAGAGATAAATATATTTACAGCTTGTGCAAAAGTGTGAGATGGGATGTGTGAGAGAGAGAGAGACGCGTGTAAGCGTGTCTATTTATGCATGATCATATGAGCATCGTGCACGTTTGTGCATGGAAGTGTGTGTGTGTGTGTGTGTGTGTGTGTGTGTGTGTGTGTGTGTGTGTGTGTGTGTGTGTGTGTGTGAGAGAGAGAGAGAGAGAGAGAGAGAGAGAGTGTGTGTGTGTGTGTGTGTGTGAGAGAGTGTGTGTGTGTGTGTGAGAGAGAGAGCGAGAGTGTGTGTGAGTGTATGTGTGTGTGAGAGAGAGAGAGAGTGTATGAGTGAGTGTGAGTGTGAGTGTGTGTGTGTGAGAGAGAGTGTGTATGAATGTGTGGTGTGTGTGTGTGTGTGTGTGAGAGAGAGTGTGTATGAATGTGTGGTGTGTGTGTGTGTGTGAGAGAGAGTGTGTATGAATGTGTGGTGTGTGTGTGTGTGTGTGAGAGAGAGAGAGTGAGTGTATGTGAGAGAGAGAGAGAGTGTGTGTGTGTGTGTGTGTGTGAGAGAGAGAGAGAGAGAGAGAGTGTGAGTGTATGTGTGTGTGTGTGTGTGTGTGAGAGAGAGAGAGAGAGTGTGAGAGTGTGTGTGTGTGAGAGAGAGAGAGAGAGAGAGAGAGAGTGTATGAGTGAGTGAGTGAGTGAGTGTGTGTGTGTGTGTGTGTGTGTGTGAGAGAGAGAGAATGTGTGGTGTGTGTGTGTGAGAGAGAGTGAGTGTATGTGAGAGAAAGTGTGTGTGTTTTACATCTCACTCTTTTATAGGATGAATTTCATGAACATGTCCAGATCACATCACCCTAAAATTGAAAGGAAAAAAATAAACATAAAACATTTGATTTGCATATATAAGCATATTTAAATTTATTAAGAACCCCCCCCCCCCCCATTCTCAATATTGTAGTAGAACAATAATCTTTTATTATATATAATATATATATGTGTGTGTGTGATGTATCTATATCTAATATTATTATTTTCCCATTAAAATAATGAGAATGTGCTTATTTTTCATAATGCAAATATAATTCCCTATTTCTTTCTTTTGATTTTGGGGTGAAATGTTTTCTGACCTTGAGATTCACTCCATATAATCATCTTTAGTTTACAATTCAAATCACATTTCACTTTAGCAAAGTGAAAACTGCGTAGTCGTTCTCTTAGTGTGCCTCACTGTCACATGGAGTGTGTGTGTGTCACATCCGGGATGATCGTGGCATGTTTTCCTGTATGATGTTATTTCAGAGTATAATGTATGACGGGAGAGAGTACTATATGCCTTGTCATGTAAAAGATATGTGTATATATAGTTTCTTTTGCTTCTGTACAAAAGCTTATTATTTTGTATTAGTTTTATTTTCTATGAGGACTGTATATAAATCCTGTACATATGCCTGCACATGTAGAGGAACTGTAAACACTGTATTGAATGCACCTTTAAAGAATTTAAACCAAATATGACAGTCTGACATCTGTGTTTATTTGGGTTCTTCACACTCATATTTCACATATGGTCACATTGATCTGAGGGTAAATGATAAGTTCATCCAAATATGAAAGTCATACAGGTTTGGAGCAACATTAGGGAGAGTAAATATCATTTGGGGTGAAATGTTTCTTTAACAATATTTTATTAAAGTGTATATATTCTATAAAGTATAGAATGCCTGTGCACCAAACGGAATTGTTTATATATAATCTTTAGCGCCATCTACTGGACAGAGTCGAACACCTGACGTCACTGTAGATCAGAACGTCACAATTTCATGCGTAAACATTCAAAATGTCCAGGGATGCATATGTTTAAATAGTGCATATGTTTACATTTAAGTTTAATATCATTTAAGTTGAAATGACTTGTACAACCAAGTTGACTATACTTAAAAATGTAAGGCATGCAACTGAACTTTGTACAGTATTTTGTAGTGTCTTTGTAATCTTAATAATCTCATCAGTTTGCTCCACCTCACATTGTTCTTCATCTGATGTCGAGCTCAGGGTCAGGGTTACTCAAACTTTTAGATGCCACGGACCCCCGGAATATGAACATCCTCCTGTGAGGGACCCCATCCTGACATTCAAAAGACATCTGTCTTTTATAAACACACAATTAATACACTAAAACATTAATATTATATATCTAACATTAGTTTCTATTAAGTTACTTTATTATATATGTTTTCTACTCACCATAATAATGTACTGTTAAATGTATCATTTACTTGTTTAAATCAAATTTGTATTAATCACATTTTTTATTCATTTATTTTAATCTATTAATTTTAATTGTATTATTTATAACTTAATTTGACATTTTATTATGTTAATTTAACATTTAATCACTTATTTATTGTAATCTTATATATACTATATGGTATTTCTCAAACTTACTTTTGCACGTTTATTTAAGCCAATTTATTTACTTATTTTAATATTATTATTATTATATTCACATTTTTACAGTTTTATTCTAGGCTTTTCCACATATATTTATTTTAATTTTATCATTCTTTTTTTAACATTTTTATCATATGGTAATTTAACATTCAATCATTTATTTATTTAATCTAATATTTGTTTACTTATTTTTTTTCTCTAGTTCTCTAGACTTTTATGCAAATTTACAAATAAGAAATGTATTAAATTCATAATAAAGCACATTTGTTTATTTACTTTTAATTGTATTTTTTACATGTTTTATCATATGTTAATTTAATAACTTGTTTGTTTATTTTAATCTAAAAATGTATTTACATTTTTCATGGTTTTTCTCTAGAATTTTCCACGGACCCCTGTCACTCCTGTTTGAAAACCCCTGGTTTAGTGTACTGTAAATCAATATTCAAATAGTAATTTAGTCATTTTTAGGACACTGTTGTAGATAATTCAGCTTGAAATCTTCAGCTCTTCATGTAAAATTGTGCATTTTGAATGCTTGAGTGACTCTAGAGTTAGTAATGCAAAGCATATTTGCCCAAAATTGGTCCAGAGGTTCCTGCCATTAACATACATATTGTAAGTGTCGTTAGTCATATCTATTATCTGGAAATTATATTTGATTCAGGGTTATTATAACAAATATTATAACAACAACAACAACAAAAACCTGTTTTACTTTAAATAAAATGTTAACTGAAATGTAAAAATTATTGAAAGATTTATAATGATGAAAAAAATTGAAGCTTATTTTATTTCAGCTAGTTGATGAGGAGTTTAACTTGATGCTGTAAATAACTAAAACTCAAACTGAAATAAAAATGAACAAAAGCTATACAGACATATTTTATTTAAATACACAACAAAATTACAAAAATTTTATCAAAAATTAAAATGAATACAAAAAAATATAAAAACGAATTCATAGTATTCATAAAAACCATGACAGTAATCAATTTGTATTGATCACAGAGAATGTGATGATTTGTTAACAAATTGCGCCCTCTAATGTCAGTTTTCCTGCCCAATTTACCCCAAAAATGTGAACCGCACTGTCCATTTAACAGTTTGTATTAATGTTATTTGATCATGAGACACTCTCATTGTTTCTTCACCCTGATTTGCTGTTTTTCAGCATCCTGTGAACACGTGTTTAAATGAGGAGATCTGACATTACTGGATCCCACGTGACGTCTCTTTATGATCTTAATCACAGTCTCATAAACGGCTTCCTGAAGTCAGGGCTCATGATGAACATCAAACACGCTTAACTCTGAGCTTAAGGAAATGATGCTTTATGAACAGCTGCTAATGAGAGGTTATGGAGGCGGTTAATATCCATAAATAAACACTTGAAGCCTTCAAACAAATTACTGTGACAGTACCATGGTATATGATAGCATATTATTGATAACCATATGTGAAACTGTATTTACAATTTTGTAATTGTTCAAAGTACTTTTTTGTTAGTGCAATTAGTATTGTCTCTTTTTTTGTACTGATTGATTGATACTTTATTAATCCTGAAGGAAATTCAAACTGTTACATAATACTCCAAGTATACTGTAGTATAATAAATATATATATATATAGAGAGAGAGAGAGCGAGATTAATGTTATATATTAATATTATACATTAATATATAATATAAATAATATTATATATATAGAGAGATTGATGTTATATAATAATATTATATATCATATTAATAATATTAATATAATATATATATATATACACTCACCTAAAGGATTATTAGGAACACCTGTTCAATTTCTCATTAATGCAATTATCTAATCAACCAATCACATGGCAGTTGCTTCAATGCATTTAGGGGTGTGGTCCTGGTCAAGACAATCTCCTGAACTCCAAACTGAATGTCAGAATGGGAAAGAAAGGTGATTTAAGCAATTTTGAGCGTGGCATGGTTGTTGGTGCCAGACGGGCCGGTCTGAGTATTTCACAATCTGCTCAGTTACTGGGATTTTCACGCACAACCATTTCTAGAGTTTACAAAGAATGGTGTGAAAAGGGAAAAACATCCAGTATGCGGCAGTCCTGTGGGCGAAAATGCCTTGTTGATGCTAGAGGTCAGAGGAGAATGGGCCGACTGATTCAAGCTGATAGAAGAGCAACTTTGACTGAAATAACCACTCGTTACAACCGAGGTATGCAGCAAAGCATTTGTGAAGCCACAACACGCACAACCTTGAGGCGGATGGGCTACAACAGCAGAAGACCCCACCGGGTACCACTCATCTCCACTACAAATAGGAAAAAGAGGCTACAATTTGCACGAGCTCACCAAAATTGGACAGTTGAAGACTGGAAAAATGTTGCCTGGTCTGATGAGTCTCGATTTCTGTTGAGACATTCAGATGGTAGAGTCAGAATTTGGCTTAAACAGAATGAGAACATGGATCCATCATGCCTTGTTACCACTGTGCAGGCTGGTGGTGGGGGTGTAATGGTGTGGGGGATGTTTTCTTGGCACACTTTAAGCCCCTTAGTGCCAATTGGGCATCGTTTAAATGCCACGGCCTACCTGAGCATTGTTTCTGACCATGTCCATCCCTTTATGACCACCATGTACCCATCCTCTGATGGCTACTTCCAGCAGGATAATGCACCATGTCACAAAGCTCGAATCATTTCAAATTGGTTTCTTGAACATGACAATGAGTTCACTGTACTAAAATGGCCCCCACAGTCACCAGATCTCAACCCAATAGAGCATCTTTGGGATGTGGTGGAACGGGAGCTTCGTGCCCTGGATGTGCATCCCACAAATCTCCATCAACTGCAAGATGCTATCCTATCAATATGGGCCAACATTTCTAAAGAATGCTTTCAGCACCTTGTTGAATCAATGCCACGTAGAATTAAGGCAGTTCTGAAGGCGAAAGGGGGTCAAACACAGTATTAGTATGGTGTTCCTAATAATCCTTTAGGTGAGTGTATGTGTGTGTGGAAAGTTGTAAAGTTTTAATATGTAAATGTAATTATTTTTAACAAAATTATATTATGCAAATCCTAATTATTATATGTAATATTTCATATTCGAAATCAAATCATATACAGATCATTGGTTTAAAGACTGACTGAAGTTGTGGTCAGAAAGCATTACATTTCAGCAGTAATAATAAACATTTGTATCATATATATATATATATATATATATATATATATACCCATAAATGCACAGAAGTTTTACACCCAATAACGAGATCCGATGTAAGTTGTCATGTGGTGTATCTATCTCTCTCTCTCTCTCTCTCTCTCTCTCTCTCACTCTCTCTCTCTCGCTCTCGCTCTCTCTCTCTCTCTCTCTCTCTCTCTCTCTCTCTCTCTCTCTCTCACTCTCTCTCTCTCTCTCTCTCTCTCTCTCTCTCAGCAGCAGATGGTTATAAACCTGAATCAGCACTGAAAATGAGTCACTTTGCTGCTGTGGATTATTAACTTACAGTGGAAGTCTAGCAGACACGATGTTTAGAAGTAAATGTGCAGACCTAAACTGAAGAATTGCTTTATACTTTTTTTTTTTTTTTTAGCATTGGGAAGTAATTCTTCTATCACACCAATCTCAAGCTAACATGCTAATTTTTATATGTTCAGGTCAGTGCTGTAGTTAAAGCTACATTCTTTATTTGCACTGCTGCCTGCTTGGCCACTAGGTTTCCATTGTAAATTAATGCGATGCTTTTTCTTTTTTACAACTGTAAAGCTGCTGTCAATCAAGCTTAACTTGTAAATGAACCCAGAATCTTCCTTTAACCCTGATGGTGCTGGAGTCTCACCTGATGCAGTGAGAGACGGATGACAGGGAAGAAAGCCGTCGTGGGGTTTTCGGAGGGAGCCGATGTGGTTTGATGAATCACCGGGAATAGTCTGCTTCTCAGGGCCATTTTAAGAGACGGGGAATCTTTATTAACTTTTGCGGATGTCTTTGCCTGGTAATGAACAAATCAATTATTCATCTTTTTTTTTTCATGATTTTAATTCGTCATACTGATCTGATAGATGAACATTTTATTTTTTCATCCCTTTTCTGAAAGGAAAAGCACAGCCCTGTCACACCGTACTGGTGGAACACCCAGTATGGTGAATCAGTATTTTGAAACATAGACTCCTCTTGGTTTTATGCTTTCAGAAATATTGACCAGGATGATTATCAGGCCAGTATTTGGCCATTTTGAGATGCGTGATTGACATAAAATGTCATGCACCTATAGTGTCAGTTATATGTAATTCATTTGAAATGACAGTACTTTTACACAATATACTCAAACCTCACTGAAAATCAGATTTTATAACCACTAGTCAGAAAAGTAAACGATTACCATTTACACCTGGTTTTTACATTGTCTCCTGTGATTCACTTTTCACTCTCGCATTTATGAGATTTCTTATCTTTTTATTCCTCTACTTCAAGTAATAAATTAATTGAACTCATTATTTTGGTAGCACAATACAAAGTTTTGTCATGAAACTCTAGATGGCGCAGACTGATCTGCCTGCAATCACATCATTCTCTAGGGCACAGCTGATTGGTTCCTGCTGTATCAGTAGCCAATGAACTCGCTACTTAACCTTCTAATACTTCAGCATTTGCATTGGCAGTGCACTTTCAGA
The DNA here is from genome assembly GCA_039654105.1 of Coreius guichenoti. Classification (NCBI taxonomy): domain Eukaryota; kingdom Metazoa; phylum Chordata; class Actinopteri; order Cypriniformes; family Gobionidae; genus Coreius; species Coreius guichenoti. Next base: position 3,013,634 of record CM077184.1, read on the forward strand.
AACCCTACAACTTTCCCCAGCTCCACCTGTATAGCAGCAATAACAGCAGCAATAACAGCAGCAGCAGCAATAACAGCAGCAGCAACAATAACAGCAGCAGCAGCAGCAATAACAGCAGCGGCAGCAATAACAGCAGCAGCAGCAGCAATAACAACAGCAGCAGCAATAACAGCAGCAGCAGCAGCAATAACAACAGCAGCAATAACAGCAGCAATAACAACAGCAGCCATAACAGCAGCAGCAGCAACAGCAGCAGCAGCAGCAATAACAGCAGCAGCATTAACAACAGCAGCAGCAATAACAACAGCAGCAATAACAGCAGCAATAACAACAGCAATAACAGCAGCAGCAGCAATAACAACAACAGCAATAACAGCAGCATCAGCAATAACAACAGCAGCAATAACAGCAGCAATAACAACAGCAGCAATAACAACAGCAGCAATAACAGCAGCAGCAGCAACAATACAATAGCAGCAATAACAGCAGCAGCAGCAATAACAGCAGCAGCAGCAATAACAACAGCAGCAGCAACAATAACAGCAGCAGCAATAACAACAGCAGCAATAACAGCAGCAGCAACAATAACAACAGCAGCAATAACAGCAGCAGCAGCAATAACAGCAGCAGCAACAATAACAACAGCAGCAGCAATAACAGCAGCAGCAGCAACAATAACAGCAGCAATAACAGCAGCAGCAACAATAACAGCAGCAGCAATAACAACAGCAGCAATAACAGCAGCAGCAATAACAACAGCAGCAGCAGCAATAACAGCAATAGCAGCAATAGCAGCAGCAGCAACAGCAGCAGCAATAACAGCAGCATCAACAATAACAACAGCATCAATAACAGCAATAGCAGCAATAGCAGCAGCAGCAATAACAGCAGCAGCAACAATAACAACAGCAGCATCAATAACAGCAGCAGCAATAACAGCAGCAGCATCAATAACAGCAGCAGCAATAACAGCAGCAGCAGCAATAACAGCAGCAGCAACAATAACAGCAGCAGCAATAACAACAGCAGCAGCAATAACAACAGCAGCATCAATAACAGCAGCAGCAACAATAACAGCAGCAGCAATAACAACAGCAGCAGCAATAACAACAGCAGCATCAATAACAGCAGCAGCAGCAATAACAGCAGCATCAATAACAGCAATAGCAGCAGCAGCAGCAATAACAGCATCAATAACAGCAGCAGCAATAAACCAAAGACCAAAAATATCAACATTGTCATATCCATTACCATGCAAAACACTCCAAGAGTTGTCATGACAGAACTGTTTTCATTGCCTGATTCTACATGCAGCCAAATGTGAGGCCTGGTGAGAGAATGATCCCACACATGCAGCGAGAGAGATTCGTCTGACATTCACTGGACATACGAGCGCTTGTGCTTTCTGTAATTATCCACGGCCGCCTGACCATTGATCTAGTGTATCTATTTGAAACCTCCCTCTCGGTCATGAACACGGCCATGGAATAGTTGCACATGTGACTCTTGATAGTCATTACAAATATGCAGCCTTTTTATATTTAATTGTCCTCCTATATATCCCAGCTTTCCAATTAGGAGACATTCAAAATGAATTATACTCACCATGGCAACCGAGTCAGCATGTGTTCCCTTTGATATCAGCCTGTCCCACAGGGTAGCAAGGTTTATCACTGTGTGCTAAAATTAGCACTTTCTGTCTGTTTCACACTCTCTGTTTCTCTCTCTCTCTTTCTCACACACACACCTTCTCCCTTCTTCAATTCCCATTCCATGACCCATCTAGTTCAATGCCAGCGACCTGAAGACGACAGGTGAGTCAGGAGTGTGAATGCTTTCTGAAAACACGGCTTCACCAGCCCTTATTAAATATTTACTATATTATTATCGTTCTTGTTACATATGTGACTGGTTTGTTGCCTAAATATTGATTTCTGATTGGTTGTGATCAAAGTAACCATTGCATAACTAGAATGTATTTGAGTTGTGTTTGCATTTAGTTTTCCAGAGAATAATAGCCGCACAGTTTTCTTCATAACAGGAGCTAGTGGATTTCTGCAGCGGAGCGGGGAGAGAGATCACACCACAGGCCCTTCATGTGATGTTTGTTTCTCTTGGGTAAAGAAGGCCTTCATTAGCCTCTCACATATAGAGGACGGCAGCGGGTTAATGGATCGATCGGTTGACTAGCTCTTCCCATCCTTGACCTTTGCTAAGTGGCTAATGCCTTGTCTTGTTAGAGGCTGTGGATGGAATGCTATTGACCACTGGGATGAGTAAAGCTCCTCTATAAACTGTGAGGTTTGTTAACATGAACCAATTACAGCGACGTATTCATCTGCATCAGACAGAAGCCAAAGCCTGACGCTAATGAAGTCCACACTGATCTCACTGAGAGAGAGAGAGAGACAGAGAGAGAGAGAGAGAGAGAGAGGGACAGAGAGAGAGACAGAGAGAGAGAGAGAGAGAGAGACAGAGAGAGAGAGAGAGAGAGAGAGAGAGAGAGAGAGAGAGAGAGAGAGAGAGACAGAGAGAGAGAGAGAAAGAGAGAGAGAGAGAGAGAGAGAGAGAAAGGGAGAGAGACAGAGAGAGAGAGAGAGAGAGAGAGAGAGAGAGAGAGAGAGAGAGAGAGAGAAAGGGAGAGAGACAGAGAGAGAGAGAGAGAGAGAGAAAGAGAGAGAGAGAGAAAGAAAGTGAGAGAGAAAGAAAGTGAGAGAGAAACTATCTATCTATCTATCCATCCATCTGTCCATCCATTTATCCATCCATCTATCTGTCCATCCATCCATCCATCCATCCATTTATCCATCCATCCATCAATTTATTATTCTGTCCATCCATCCATCCATCCATCTATCTGTCTATTCATTTATTCATCCATCTATCTGTCCATCCATTTATCCATCCATCTATCTGTCCATCCATCCATCCATCCATTAATTTATTCTTCTGTCCATCCATCCATCCATCTGTCTATTAATTTATCCATCCATCTATCTGTCCATCCATTTATCCATCCATCCATCCATTAATTTATCCATCCATCCATCATCCATCTGTCCATCCATTTATCCATCCATCCATCCATCCATTAATTTATTCTTCTGTCCATCCATGTATCTGTTCATCCATTTATCCTTCCATCCATCCATCTATCTGTCTATCTGTACATCCATCCATCCATCCAACCATTAATTTATTCTTCTGTCTATACATCCATCCATCCATCCATGTCTATCTATACATCCATCCATCCATCAATTAATTTATTCTTCTGTCTATCCATCCATCCATTAATTTATCCATCCATCCATCCGTCTAACTATACATCCATCCATCCATTAATTTATTCTTCTGTCATCCATCCATCTGTCTATCTATACATTTACAGATACATTTATACATACATTTATCCTTCCGTCCATCCATTTATCATCCATCCATCCATCTAGCAGTCTTTCCATCCATCCATCCATCCATCCATTCATTTATTCTTCTGCCCATCCTTCTGTCCATCCATCCATCCATCCATCCATCCATTAATTTATTCTTCTGTCCATCCATCCACCCATCCATCTATCCATCCATCCATCTGTCTATTAATTTATCCATCCATCTGTCCATCCATTTATCCATCCATCCATCCATCCATTAATTTATCCATCCATCCATCATCCATCTGTCCATCCATTTATCCATCCATCCATCCATTAATTTATTCTTCTGTCCATCCATGTATCTGTTCATCCATTTATCCTTCCATCCATCCATCTATCTGTCTATCTGTACATCCATCCATCCATTAATTTATTCTTGTCTATCCATCCATCCATCCATCCATGTCTATCTATACATCCATCCATCCATCAATTAATTTATTCTTCTGTCTATCCATCCATCCATTAATTTATCCATCCATCCATCCATCCATCCATCCGTCTATCTATACATCCATCCATCCATTAATTCATTCTTCTGTCATCCATCCATCTGTCTATCTATACATTTACAGATACATTTATACATACATTTATCCTTCCGTCCATCCATTTATCATCCATCCATCCATCTAGCAGTCTATCTATCCATCCATCCATCCATCCATCCATTCATTTATTCTTCTGCCCATCCTTCTGTCCATCCATCCATCCATCTGTCCGTCCGTCCATTAATTCATTCTTCTGCCCATCCATCCATCCGTCCATCCGTCCATTAATTTATTCTTCTGCCCATCCTTCCGTCCATCCATCCATCCATCCATCCGTCCGTCCGTCCGTCCGTCCATCCATTAATTCTTCTGCCCATCCATCCATGTCTATCCATCCATCCATCTGTTTATCCATCATCCATCCATCCATCCATCCATTAATTTATTCTTCTGCCCATCCTTCCGTCCATCCATCCATCCGTCTGTCTGTCCGTCCATTAATTAATTCTTCTGCCCATCCATCCATCCATCCATGTCTATCCATCCATCCGTCTGCTTATCCATCCATCCATCTTTTGTCTTGGCTTCCTGTGGTGTGCCATTAATTTAAATGGTACAAATATTTAATGTAATTTCTCAATTAATATGAGCTCATAGAAACTGCATGAATGATTATGAAAGAATTAGCAAGACGTTATTTAAAACAGTTCTAGATGGATGACAGTATATCCCACTGCAGGACGAGAACTTCCCAAATGTACTGCATGTCAAACACCCACCTACATATCTGCTGATTCAGCAGTTTCTCTATGTTAAAACAGTAAGAAGCTTATTAGGAGGAAACTGCCCATCATGGGAATGAATCACCTCTTCCATCTCGACCTTTGTGAAGTCCACACTATGCTGAGATGACCTCTTCCCACTTGATAATGTTAATGGCTGTTTGTCGGGCTTAAGTACCTATAAAGCAAATAGCCAGACATGACGGCAGCGCAGGTACAGCAGGTTTATTCTCCTCCTCAGCGCGAGGGTCAAGTTCAAACTACTGAGCGTTGGAATTAATTTCCTGTGGACACTAAAGCGCGGTGGTTTATGCCACTTCAGATGGCCCTGCTCACGTTTTCTTAAGGTTCAAGGCTGTACTTTGTCAGAATCCCATTGGGGCCGTGGGTTTGTTTCTGGTGAGTGTGCAGATCTCGCTGAACGGCCACATTAATCACTCGGCTACAGATAAACGTCTACAGCCTTTAGTTTTAAAGCCTTTTACATTTAAATGACTTGTGGTTACTAGTCCAGGTACTAAATGTGCGGTCAGAAAATGTTCTGTTGATAGATGATATTGGCTGTTTCTGCACAAAAGAAGCTTCATGAATTATACTGCTGCTGTCTGACTGTAAAAACTCAAATAAAGCACTGAACGCTGACATTATAGATTACGCAACCACATTGCAATGCCATAAAATTATAATTTTTCAACCATTGGAACTATTAGTTCGTCTTTTTTAATTACATTTTTTTCTGGGAAAACAGATGAAAAATGTTGACAATTCATTAGATTTTATGTCCAAATAAATGCTTTTTTATTTACATTTTTTTATATTTTTGTCCAATAAAATGCTTTCTAGATTACGTTTGTCACTGCACTTGCCCTTGACATTTTTATTTATTTTATTTTATTTTACTTTACTTTTTTTCTGGGAAAACAGATGAAAATTTTTGACAGTTCATTAGATTTTTTGTCCAACAATATGCTTTTTATTATTATAACAATTATTTTTATAACAATTATTTTATTTTATTTATTTATTTTATATATATATTTTATTTATTTATTTATTTTATATTTATTTATTTTAAAATGATCATTCGCATCAAACACCACTCACATTTTCTATAGTTGACCAGGAACACTAATATTGATGCTCTTGTATGATAAATTGCTTGATAAAAAAAAATGTCTGTTGAATTATTAAATGTAAATGTGTTACTTTATCATATGACTGCAGACTTATTGGTCATTTACATGAAATGTAATAACCATCACGTCCCTCTGCACACAACTCAAACAAATGTGATCATAATCGCGATACCGCAGGACACAATTAAACACCGGCACAAAGAGAAAGAGCAAATCTATTACACCACATGATAAAGAGATGGAAAGAAAGAAACTTCCCTCGCTGTAATTAGATCATAAACATCCCTCAACGAACACAAGGCCTTGTTTGCTCTGGGGTCTTTTACTGACGTCTCATTTAACGCCATTATTATTTCTTATTTGCGAATTATATTTTAATGCATTTGAAGTTTGAGTAACTGCACGTTCATATTTTGAGGAGATTTGGCAGGGGATCACCTTTCTGGAAGAACAGAATGAAAATAATCATTTCATTTGAAACCCAGAGCCGTCAGAAGCCACATCCATCCCCGCGCCCCGCATGAAGTCTGAATTTTTTATATGTTTTATGAATGTGGAAACCAGGGACGGATGTCAGGGCCTGTAATGAAGCACACATGAGCGTTTCCATATGTGGCTCTGTTTCATCTGATCTCTCCTCTCATCCTCTGCTCTTCTTCCCACAGGAATGAAGAATCACCAGTGAGCTTCATTTAGAGATGGAATATTCCGGAGGTTAAAACACGTTTCCCAGTTTAATATGGAGAGAAATCTGTGAGAAACAATGTGTCTCTTTAGCCATTTTAAAACATTGATCTGATAGTTTGAGTGGTCACATGAACACAGCTTATGCTAACCATGCTAGTTTGTTTGTTTGTTTATTTACTATTAACTCATTTGTGTCTATTTTTATTTCTTCTCAGGATTTAGGAGAAACAAACATAAGTGAATAAACAAACAAAGGCAAATAGAGCGACAAGCTTAAATTTATTACACAAAAATATGACTTAAATTTGAATTTTGCCTCAGATGTTTCTCCTAAATCCTTAGAAGAAATAACAATTATAGTTAAAATTAAATAATTAAATAAATAATGTATTATTTTCAACTATTGACTTTTGTCTTTTTCTCTGGTGTCTATTTTTTTCCCTCTTTATTTCATTCATTAATTCATTCATTTACTTATTTTTATTTATTATATTTTCAACTATTGGAACTATTAGTTCATATCTTTTTTTAATTACATTTTTTTTCTGGGAAAACAGATGAAAAATTTTGATAACTGATTAGCATCCAAACTTTTGTCCAATAAAATGCTTTCTAGATTACCTGTAAGTTTGTCACTGCACTTACCCTTTATTATTTTATTTTATTATTTTATTTTATTTTATTTTTTTTATTTTTTTTATTTTTTTTGTTATTTTATTTCATTTCATTTCATTTAATTCTTTTTTATTTTATATTTATTTTATTTTATTATTATTTTTATAATTTAATTTTTTTATTATTTTTATTTTAAATTTTATTTTTTTTATTTTATTATTATTTATTTATTTTATTATTATTTATTTTTTATGTTATTTTATTTCATTATTTCATTTCATTTATTTTATATATTTTTATTTTATTTTATTTCATTTCATTTTTTTATTATTTTATATTATTTTATTTATTTTTTTATTTTTCTGTTAGCTTGAAATCCATTGAAATGCCAAAAGTTAATTAGATGAATTTGTGAAAGATATGTACATTTTTAAAATTTCTGTCTTTCTATGAAAATATACCACAAGTACTGATGACTCATCAGCATCCAAATTTGCGGTGCGTTGTGGGATTGAATGAGTGCACTCGATAACGTCCACTATGGTTTTGGACACCACTACAAATGTCTGTCCCCTCAAATAATGCCCTATTTAAGGGTATAGGGTGTGATTTCAGACACAGCCCAGGTGTTTCAGTTTCATTGTCCAACCCCTGTAATTACCCAGCTATATAATTCTGAGAGAATGCAGAAGCATTGAAATATATTTTTTTCCTCACCATGTCCCTTTAGGGGCTCCGTAGAGTTCCTTTCCGAACATATATTAAGCCTCGGATACATTAAGCTTGTCGCACCACTTGCCCCTGACTAGCATTAGTAAGTATAAATCATGGTTCTGACATAAACTAAAGATTATTAGGTTTGTTTTATTGGCTAACATAACTGAGATGAGTCTCCTGAGCTTTGAAAGAGCTTTGACCTCTTCTGCTCCTCAGAGGAACGCTGACAGATGACACTCTTCCTGCAGAGAGATGAGGTTTATCAGTGTTTTATCAGAACCAGCAGGACCATCTGTCAAACCCCACTGGACCCAAACAAACACACGCAAACTCTCAATCTTTGGGTTTTAAGATCCGTTATGCTCAAAAAACACTCAAAAACTGCATACAAATCAAAATGAGTGCATATTTAAAATTCAAATTCTCTTTTTCCCATTCCCTTTGGTCTTCTCTTTATTCCGATCGGATATGTACTGTATAGTTTTACTCCCTGTGTGTCTCTGCTCTTTCACAGGCATTAGCGGCTCACGGATCTCCAGCGCTGGTTAAATGGCCGCGGCTCCTGAGGGCCTTCAACCGAATCCAGAGTCTGTCTGAAGACGCCAGATTTAATAAGAGACACAGCTGCAGCTGAAAAACTCAAGGACGTCACTGTCAATGTACAGACTATTGTTGCATCATCATAGAGGACTGTCAATGAGAAACTTCCCATCATGCATCAGCCGAGCAGATAGGAACACACTCCTGCCTTGAGTTCAGAGGCTCGTCTGGCTGCTTTTGGCTGTAAGCTCATTATACAAACGTTTGGAGCGACACTCTCACAGCCAGATGTGCTGCTGTAACACACATTAGTGAAGGAAACCCACCTGAGGAGAGACGGTTCATCTGAATGAAGACGACTACATCTAATACAGTAAGAGCTGCATCTATCTATCTATCTATCATCCATCCATCCATCCATCACCCATCCATCCATCCATCCATCCATCTATCTACCATCCATCCATCCATCTATCTACCATCCATCCATCCATCTACCATCCATCCATCCATCTATCTACCATCCATCCATCCATCTATCTATCTTGTCCATCCATCCATCTATCTATCCATCTATCTATCCACCTATCTATCATCCATCCATCTATCTATCTATCTATCTATCTATCTATCTATCTATCTATCTATCTATCTATCTACCATCCATCAATCCATCCATCCATCTATCACCCATCCATCCATCCATCCATCTATCTATCTATCTATCTATCTATCTATCTATCTATCTATCTATCTATCTACCATCCATCAATCCATCCATCCATCTATCACCCATCCATCCATCCATCCATCCATCTTGTCCATCCATCCATCTATCTATCTATCTATCTATCTATCTATCTATCTATCTAACACTTTCTCCGACACATGGATGAGACGACCTGTTTTCCTCTTTGTTCATGTGACGTTGAGCATAAAGCCCATTGCAGGTGCTAAAGCTTATTTAGTCTCAGGCCGGGACTGAATTGATCTGTTACCCTGGGAAGCTTCATGATCAATACCTATAACATCATCCAGACCAACTGCTTTATCATGTGACTCTGCCGTCCAGCAGCTCTGAAGCAGCTGATTGAATTCAAACAGGCCTGGAAAATAATGCACCAGGCTCATTTATTCCCCAGGGCATTTCCAGCTCCTGCGCTGTCAACTCCGTTTATCTCTCCATTCACTTTCCCTAAACACTGACGCTGTGTGTTCCACCGACAAACGGATGACAGGACGCCCAGAATGACGGATGAAAGCAAGCTTCAATTGCACAATTCAAGAATAAACCCTGAACAATTTATCAGTCTTCAGCTGTTGGGAGTGCTCAGAACGCCATGCAACTCACAGTAGTTTTGCAGTATACTCTGTGCACAGTCAAATGAAAATTTGCATGCACATTTTCCACAAAAATTCTTTATAGTGGAAAAAGGTTCTTTAGATTTTTAAAATGTTCTTCACACTAAGAAAAAAAAAAAGCAATGCATTTCATTTCACTTCCCATTTCCAGTGTGACAAATGAATCGGAAATGCAAATTCCAGTCTTTTCTTTACTCTTTATTTGATCAGGCTGTGTGTACAGTACACTACATTAACATGGCCTCTGCGGTTTAATCTTTGACAGTGTCACAAACGTCTCGACATGTGTTCTGCAGGTGAAACAAAGGCATTAATTATTTGTGCTCCGAGTTCCATTTTGAGATCAGCGTCAGCGGGGGGCCAATCAGCCAATGAGACGGGAGCTTCCCGTTACTTCCTGCATCTGACAGCAGTGTTAAATGTTCTGTGGTTCTCCGGCGCCGAGCTCACAGGAGAGAGAGAGATTAAATCGTAATGTGAAAAAGATGGGTAATTGTGTTATCAGAGGCTCTAACTGACACATAAGCATGACTATTTTTTGCACTTTATAATGAAGCATCTTAGTTTTTCAACATCTCTTATTAACCGTGAGAGGGAACAGTCGTGAGAGTGGATATATTTCAATGTTTTGCAATATTTGGAAGTTTGCTTCACGATCTTTGGGACTTGTTGAGTGCACTTTGACCCAGTATAAACAACCACGTAGCAATGCCTTCCCAGCTAACAAAAATATAACGTTTTGCTAACATTCCCATTCAGTTAAGAAAATGTTATTTCTGAATGTTCACAACGTCTTGGTTATGTGAACATTAAGGGAACATTCCATTTTGCAACGTTACTTTTGAATTTTCTCTGAACATTCTAAAACGAGAAGTAACATTTAAAAATGTTAGACTATGATGGATGGATGGATGGACGGATGGATGGATAGATAGATAGATAGATAGACAGATAGATAGATAGTACGGTTGGATGGATGGATGGATGGACGGATAGATGGATAGATAGATAGATAGATAGTACGGTTGGATGGATGGATGGACGGATAGATAGATAGATAGATAGATAGATAGATGGATGGATGGACGGACAGATAGATAGATAGATAGATAGATAGTACGGTTGGATGGATGGATGGATGGATGGATGGACGGATAGATAGATAGATAGATAGATAGATAGATAGATAGATAGATAGATAGATAGATAGATAGATAGATAGATAGATAGATAGGTGGATGGACGGACGGACAGATAGATAGATAGTACGTTGGATGGATAGATGGATGGATGGATGGATGGATGGATGGATGGATGGATGGATGGATGGATGGACGGACGGACGGACGGACAGACAGATAGATAGATAGATAGATAGATAGATAGGTGGATGGACGGACAGATAGATAGATAGTACGTTGGATGGATAGATGGATGGATGGACGAACGGATGGATGGATGGATGGACGGACAGATAGATAGATAGATAGATAGATAGATAGATAGATAGATAGATAGATAGATAGGTGGATGGACGGACAGATAGATAGATAGTACGTTGGATGGACGGACGGACGGACGGACGGACGGACGGACGGACGGACGGACGGACGGATAGATAGATAGATAGATAGATAGATAGATAGATAGGTGGATGGACGGACAGATAGATAGATAGTACGTTGGATGGATAGATGGATGGATGGACGAACGGATGGATGGATGGATGGACGGACAGATAGATAGATAGATAGATAGATAGATAGATAGATAGATAGATAGATAGATAGATAGATAGATAGAAACTGTGAATTTTGAAGTAATATATTCTTGAAAACTCAGATGTGGATTCGGACAGCAATTAAATTACCACACGACCTTGGTGTTTGTCAGAAAACAGTAGGTAATTCGGCCGGGGATTTTTACGCGGGTGGTGGGAGACGGACGGCAATAAAATCACTGACTAGCCCCTGTAAATGATGACAATACCTTACGACCCCACGAGAAACAATTACCGTCCGAATAGGGCTTTAGCCAACTCCTTCACTAATGGAGCGAGCTGGAAAATCAAACTTTTCCCGAACCCCGTGGGGAGGAGGGCCACAACATCATGGCCACCAACAAAACTCAGCAAAGACTGTTCTTGCTCCGGCTTTAACTTCTGGATATTCGGCAGTGGTGCCACAATGGAATGAATGGCTTCGCTCGCATCTTTCTCCTCCGCCATTACTGAACTACAACTCAAACTAGCGCACGACATCAACGTCATCGTTCTCAGCCACTCCCTCTGTTCGCTGATTGGACCGGTTAAAATTTGACCGGAGAAAACCAGAGAATATACCGCAATCCCAGACAGAGTACTGAAGGAAAATGAAAATTGAGCGGAAGTACGTAGGAGGGCGGAGCCAGGCTAAGCCAGCGGCAGCATTTTTGGTCATTTTCACAAGTTTCATGGCCCACAGAATATTTTGTTGTATGAATATCTGAACATGCAACATATCAAAAGAAAGAACAGACCCTCTGCTTTTATTCTAGCTTCATGCATTCTTATTTATAAATGTGGGTAAACTTCATAAAAGCTGAGAAAATCGTATTTTTTTTGGTCAAAGAATTTGTCCAGATGTCCATCAACACCCCCAGAGCTTCACAGTCCTAAACCAGGTTCAGCATTTCATTCGGTAACGTTTGGCAGTTTTGATTTATATACTGTTGAATATTTGACGAGCATGTTAAATTACATGTGCGAAAGCAATACTTCTATTGCTTGTTTCTTCTTCTTCTTCACTTTTGATCTGGAGGTTCTGTACTCTTTCAGAAGATGCGTAATAGCGCCCCCTACCGTATAACAGTGCTGGAAAAACTTGTCAATGGTGAGGAAAGAGTTAAAGAACAGATAACTCTGAACAAACGTTCTATTAACGTTACTAAAAGAACATTCAAAAGTAACGTTTCCATAATGTTTGCAAAGTGATAAAATGGAATGTTCCGTTAACATTCACATAACCAGAAGCAGACAGTAGTGAAGTATTTTTACTTTCTACTCAAGTAGAAACTTTTACTTCACTACATTCCAAACCATAATGTCGTACTTTTTACTGCACTACGTTTCATAAATTAAAGGTTGTTTTTTTTTACCTTTAATACTTAATTACATTAAAAATGTAGTACTTTCTTACTTGTACTCAAGTAAAACTTTGAATTGCTTTTACTTGAGTAAAAGTAAAAAATGATCGTGATTTTAACGGTAAAAGACTGTAAAAATGCTACGGTTAAAAAGAGTTAACTGGTTAACAGAAAGTTTCCAAACTATATATACGGTGAATAACTGTAATAGATTTAACCTTACATTTAAATTTGTGGTTAGACCGTTAAATTTACAGTTTTTGGAAGTTTACAGTGAATTTACAGTGAAAAAACGTAAATTGACATTCCCAGAATTCCCTGCGTGACGCTTCACATTTGATGTATTTTTGTTGAAATAACTATGTTTCTTCTTAGTTTTTTCTAATCAGTTATGTATTTCATTAGTATTATGTATTAGTATTTCAATAGGTTGGTAATTTAACATTATTTCAGTTAATGAAATATGGTTATTTACTGTAAATTTAACTTAAATCTGTAAAACCTAAAATGTTGCTACCGTATTTTTTACGGTAAAGTTCTGGCAACCAAAGCTGCCGTTTTTTTACCGTAAATTTTACAGGGATTTTTTTTTTCAGTGATACTACATTTTTAATGTAATTAAGTATTAAATTATATTCAATATGAAACATAGTGCAGTAAAAAGTACAATATTATGTTTTGGAATGTTGTAAACGTTTTCCAAAGAAAAACACTGATAAAGTACATATACTTGAAAAATAAAATTACCTGGAAAGTAAAAATACTTCACTACTGTCCGCCTCTGCACATAACAAAAAGCTGAATGTTTTGAACGTTCAGAGAATATTCAGAAATAATTTTCATAACTTAATGGAAACGCTAGCAAAACGTTCTTAGAACATATTTTGTTAAGCTGGGAAGCACTTGCACATTGAGTTTTCTGTTTGTTTTGCCTGCAGATTGAAGCGAGCATCCATTACTGATAGTGCTTCTTTCTGAGAGCATCTGAAGTCTTGTAGAGTTGCTTTGAGACCCATGCTGGACATTTCCCTTCCTGCTCCATTAAGAAGAGCCTGCATAAAGACTGTCATCATAAATAATAGATTATTATTGGGTCCACTGAACCAGATCGAACACAATTATGAGAGCTCAAAGTCAGAGGAAGAATTATTAATGAAAATGTTCTGAACTTGAACGCTGTGGTCCAGGTTTATTGATGTGCACTGTTTTCCACAATGCTTAACGCGACCTTCCACTTCTAGCAAGAGAAACAAAGCAAATCTCCTTCTTGGCTGATTGTTTGACCAGACTGCCAAACAAAAAATAAAATATTTTTGCACAAAATTAAAAATACTAAATAACTGTATCTCTGAGATGAAAAATAGAGGGCATTTGCTGAATTAAACATGCAATTTAGTGAGATCACGTGGCAGAAATCTTACATAGCACTGTTTGAAATGTTTATTTTTGTTTTGGATGGATGGATGGACAGGCGGATAGATAGGGCGGACGGACGGTTGGATGGATGGATGGATGGACGAATGGACAGATAGATAGATAGATAGACGGACGGACAGTTGGATGGATGGACGAACTGACAGATAGATAGGTGGACGGACGGACGGTTGGATGGATGGATGGATGGATGGATGGATGGATGATGGATGGATGGATGGACAGATGGACGGACAGATAGATAGGCAGATGGATGGACGGACTCTTTTCTTAGAGTGATGTAAATATAAGCATCATTATTCCAGTCCAAACACAGTCTCGGCTGCCATGTTTGATGAATGAATGCCGGCAGAATAAACAGGACTTTTATCAGCCGATCTCTCTCATTGACGGTTGGAGTGGTAGATATTTTCCGAGAGGTCAGATCTGTGACGCCGCTCATGTTCCGCATTGATCAGCTTGACCTTTTACTGAGTTTAAAGGTCAGATCAGAGCCGCAAAGGATTATTGTAAATGATCGGAATAATTCAGGGATCAAAAGCGGTTCTGATGAGATCTGAAACATTTAAATCACGTCTGGGGAGGCTGAAAACATCATGCGGAAATGGAAATGCAATATGCAGAGCTGTACAATGGATCGTTTTATTGCATCCATCAGAGGTGAGTGCATACCATCAGATGGAGGAGAAGCACATATCATATCTCTAGAGCGATATAATAATCAGAAATGAAGCCATTAAACACTCAGCAGAGGTCTGAGAGCTATCATATTCAGAATGTAGACAGTTTTTAAAAATACTTTGTGAGCCAGTGTGCTGAATGCAATAATAAGTGTTTTAGAAAGTAGTGTGCTACCGCGCTGTCACATGACCTCACCTAAAACTGTCCCACAATCCAATGCACTGAACTTGGCTCATTACGCAGTCAAAAAAGGATTCTTCGAAGTTGTAAATAAAACAAAGATTAGTGGTGTATGCTTTACAAGATTTCTTTTGTGTTACTTGCCATTTCTTTGTAATAATTTGTGAAATTTACCAGCAACTTATGAGTGAAAACTGTTTTAAAGTAAATCCTACACCAATTTTTTTCAGTGTACTGCCAAAACGGAACGTATTTGTACATGACATTAGATTAAAATGTCAAATAAACATATTTCTGATATGATAACTCAATGCCACTTGTCGAATTAAACTTGCAACATCCTAAAGTAACTATCTAGCACACTAGTGTTTAAAAAGTTTGCCACTGCATACTATTTCACAAAGCTTTACATCCTGTTTCCTTTGTCCGTAGTTTCCCACCATCATTTGTTTCCATGGTTTTTCATTAATTAGTTCACCTGTTTGTATATAGATCATTATCATGTGTGTTTTTATACCCTTCAGTTCCTTTAGTTCATTTGTCTGGTGTTTATACTCACTGTTACGTTGTTATATCATGCTTGGATATCTGCTTTTGTTTCTTTTGATTAAAGTATTACCTTATTTGTACTTTCATTATCTTATTGTGTTACAGCAGACAAGTGGAGGCTGTTTTTAATGGATGTCAATGGACGAGAGGCGTCACTACACTGAATAATCGCTTTTGTGAGATAATAGCTTATTTAATAAATCGACAGCCCTAATCTTCAACATTTTTGCTCTGAAAAATTTGTTTTGGATTGATCTATTTATAGAGTTTACACAAGAAAAAAATGCTGTTTTATAAGAGAAGGTATGATTCGGTTTACGGCACTTCTTTCATTTCTATGGTATACGCAAACAGTGATTGAGTGTCGCACAACTCTGAACGAAATTCAGTGACGTCAAGGCTGTAATGTGATTGGTCATCAAAGCACAAGTGATCCAAATTAGCCACTTTCGCCAATGGTAGGACCCTCGTGTCTCCCAATAATTCAGCTCAAAATACCCCACAGATAATATTTTATAGCATGTTAAAATTGCCACTTTTTTAGGGTGAGCAGAAACGCGCAATTTTTGTGTGTCCCTTTAAATGCAAATGAGCTGCTGCTCCCCGCCCCCTTTCAGGAAGAAGGCGGAGCTTCAAGAGCTCATGTTAGCAGCAGACACGCACTGAAAATCAGAAACTGTTCAGCAATTTATGTTTAAACCGGAGTCAGACAATGATGGAGAGACTCAAGAAGAAGTGACAACATGTAGAATAAGACAAGACGTTTCTGAAGGGTTAGTTGATGAGTTTATGAGTTAACTATCTTCAAGTCATTGATTAGCATTTTCTGTCATGATAATCTATAAATCGCTGGTGTGGGAACTGTTGTAAGATGAGCCAGAGAATATCTGCTGCATGAAGAGAGAACAGGGATAGTTTAGTTTTAATTACAGTTATAACTTATGTTGTCATCTTGCTTTATGACATGCTATTGCATTTGTGTTCGTACTTTATTGCAATAAATGTGAAAAGACGGATGCGACAGCTTGAGCGACTCCCAAATGTGCTCGACTACAACAACTCTTTCTCTTCTCAACATGGCCTTTGTTGCGTGTTCCCGGGGGCGGGGTTTATGTAAATTTTAGGGTTTGTGATGTCACTAACCCGTGAAGAAGCTCGTTGTAGTCTCTACCAGCCGTTTGTTGTAGTCCTTAAAAAGTGATTTCTGTAAAAGAAAATATCTCCCTTTGCTTTGAACTTTGAGCGTCGTAACTTTGCAGATGTTGTTTATGCTCAAACAGCAACATTACACACTCACCAAAGTTACAAAAGTCAAATCATAATCAAGGACCCCTTTAATCAAATTATGTGTAAAACTGGAAATCTGATCAAATTCAAAACGCATTCATTCATATATGTCATTCGCCATGACATGGAAGGTCAAGTACATTGCATTTCCATGCAGTGTGTTTCTGTTCTGTACACAATTTTGCAAATGTAGTAGATCATTATGCATACACAAGATGTGCATATGCATGGTATACATATACCATGCATATGCACATTTTGTGTATGCATGATGCGAAAAAAAAGAAACAAAAAAAAAGTATGGGTAACATGGCAGTATCATTCCAAACAACCAAAGAGAGAATTTGCATGTGCATACTATGTGTGTGCATGAGATTGATGGGTTTATAGGAGATGCATGTTGCTAATAGATTTAATTAGGCTAATTTACTCTCACTGATGTGTGTGGCCTCGATTCGGCAGTGATTGTATTTGGATGCACCGGCCAGCCCTTTCCCACACCATCACATACCTGCCTATTGGCTGCAAAATAATTAGCCACTTAGTATGCAAATGAGCGTTGCAAAGCATGACCTTTCAAAAGCAGGAATGTAAATGTCTTGTTCCAAATCAGTCCCTTTGCAAATTAAAGAAGGAGCAGTTTGGGTTTGTCTGCCGATTGTTTTGATTCGGTTTGGTTTGTTTGTTTGCCAATCAGATACAGTGTATCAATGCGGCACGGAACGGAGGGAAAACTCTAAATTACATGCTACACAGGCAACCTGCCAATTTGATTCTTGAAAATCATATCAAGCCATAATACGGCAGCTGCAGTGTGAGCGTGTCATGCGCAAACCCGCTTACTGTGCTACAAAACACACTCTTTCTGCTTCCGCAAAGAAGCACAAGCTACGTCAAGATGCATGAAACACTCAATTATATTATGCACCGTGACGTTTTTGATATATTGTGTTTTTGAGACCAAGTTTAGCTGGTTTAAACGGCCGTCAACCCCAAGTTATTGGAACTTCAGTTCATTTGGTGCTGATGGATGTTTTTCTGTCATAATGGTATTTGATCACCTCTATACTGACTAATTAGCTCGAATGATTGATATTTGGTGCAGTGGAAGTTTCTCTGCTCTGCTGCAAACGGATGAGCTCTCTTTATCACAGACAGACAGTGTTTGTCAAGGACAGCACAGCTAATTGTTGGTTTTCTACAGCGGGCTGACATTGAATGAGTACTGAGACAGCTCGCTGTGTATTAAACATGCCGCTGGTATTTACAGTAAAACTATCAAAACAGTTAGTGAACCGTGGAGCTAACGTGATTATAATTAATCATGAGTGGTTTCATATTATGAATGTGTCATTTAGCTGATGCCGACACACACAGTACAGGGTCACTCTGGTTTGGAGTGGTTAAAAACCTCTTCAAGGGCACAGGCGTGTGACGGCTCATGTGTCAGTCCTTGCGAGAGCTTGGCGCTTCAACCACTTAGTTGCTCAGATTTTTAACCCCTATGCTGCAGTCAAACCAATAAATTGCTGTCTAATGAAAATATTGCAGTAGAAAGGCACCTTTCAAGCACAGAAAGTACTGTGTTGATAACATGGTGCAGTGATGGTATCAGATTTACCATAAATAAAGTGTTGCTGAAACACCAAGCCCCAATGGTGGTCAATGTGTAGGCTATTCAGTGAGCTGAATCTTTTGTCCTGGGTAATAAAGGTTAAATTGTTCAATATTGTTCAATTGTTTGGCCAACATTTTATGGTTTTTGTCTATGTAGAAATTGACTGATATAAGCTAGCCTCATTGTGCCATACTTAAACAGTAGCATGTGAATACCAAGGTACAGTAATATGGTAATCATTCGGTACAAATAAATCACACAAAAGAAGATATTTTGAAGAATGTCATAACCAAAAGCCCCATTGACTTCCATTATAGTATGAAAAATAATACTATGGAAGTCAATGGGGACCATCAACTGTTTGGTTATCTTCAAAATATCTTCTTTTGTGTTCAACAGAAGAAAGAAATTCATACAGGTTTGGAACAACTTGAGGGTGAGCAAATGATGAAGGGAATTTTCATTTTTGGGTGAACTGTCCCTTTAAGGTAGGCTACCAGATTAACATTGAATCACATTAAATAATAATAATAGTCATTCATTACATTTATATAGCGGTTTTTCGACACTCAACGCGCTTTACACATTAAATTACCTTACCATGGTACCACCACAGTACTTTTATAAGAGTCATCAGATTACCTGAGCACAAAAACACGTCGCAAAACGTGTTTCAGGGGGGATTTCTTGTCTCAGATCGACGTGGGATCCTGCAGAAAGGCCAATTAAAGCCGAAAATTAGAAAAGAGCCGCAAACACACGAACACACAGCGCGCGCTACCGAGAGAATCCAGTAGCCTGGGCAGTACGATTCATTTGATCGAATCGGTTCACTCAGATGACTCGTTTCAATGAACCGCCATTCTCAGATTGTTTTGATCACTCAAAGTGTTCCTAGTCCATTTTCTTGTCATTTAGCGAGGAGTTTTCGGTAACTATGATATGTATTGTTTCATTGTTGTACCACGTTAGTGTCTAAAACATGTACAACAAACAAAAAGGAAAATCCTTCTTAAAACTTGTGCAAACAGGTGTTTCGCCTGCTTGTTGCCACCAAAAACACGGTTTATGATTTAGATAATGTGGATTATTATACGGGTTCAGAAGCATTGCTCCTTATATTATTATTAATATGAATTCGAAAGAAATTTTGTTCCCACCACAGCACAGTTACGCTCTGCGAATCGGCTCGACTGAATCACTAAAAACGAATCGGTCAAAAGAACCATATTCGCTCGCGAATCGGACGCCACTACCACGGAGCGATCGAACCCCTCCCAGTTACTCCCGTGGCTCTTGCCACTAACATCAGACAACAATCTCCAAATATGTGCGAGCTCACTTGAAATAACAACCGAGAGCGTCACATCATATATGTTTGAATGATTCCCCGAGGATGTGAGAGTCACGGATGCGCCGATCGATGAGTGTTTCTGTCGCAGGTAAGAGACAAACGCATGTCGCCTGTTGCTCAGCCACACATAAACACACATGATTGAGAGACACTGACATGCATTCATCTGTGTCACTTACGCATTTTGCATGCTGAGAATACACGCTTGTATTAGGTATAATATAAGCGAATTGTACATGCGTCAGATGGTGTTTGTTTGTGAGTGAATTATTGCAGGCGCTTCATATGATATGCACCTTATGAATAGCAATTGATTGCATTTTGGATTTGCAGTGCAACGGGCATGTCTGGTTTATTTAAGCCAGCCATGCATGAGTAACTTATTTGCAGTTATTGAATCATCTCTCATAATGGCATTTAATAATCATGTTTATTGAATGCAATCACGTTCACTAGGGTGTGGAGAGCCTGTAATCTGTTAGATCACTCCTCACTGATTTACAAGTCGAGAAAAGTTATTTTCAGCACCTGGCTTTCTGATTTAGACCTGCCTTTGAGTGCTTTGGATGCTGTCTGCTTGTGAAATTGCTAGAAGGTGATGTTCCCTTTGATCACACCGGAAGGGTCAGATTTCAGGATTAATTCAGGGAAAATGCATTGGATCAAAGCTCTGCTGCTGCTCATATCTGATTGGATTATCACATTTGACATGAGACGCCTTTAAAGACAGATTAAGATTTGTTGTTTGTTCTCATATGATGCTTTTAAACAACATTTTTGACCCTTTTGCTATTTGTGCTGCATTATTTCAATGCTTCTGTCAAATCCAGTGAGAAGCAAAATGCATCAAAAGAAAAATATCCATATAATTTCTCCATCAGACGCTGCTTGCTTACAAGTCGAGTACTTCAGTATAAAATATCAGCCACGATACCCAAACATCATTTTTGCACATATTCAAAGCTATATTGAATAAATGAATGATAGCAAGTGCATAAAAGCCATTAGGATTTCATTCCCCAGCACAATAATCTTCACATTATGAACTTTAATGTGTTGTGATGATGGTAAAAGCTTCACGATCTGTTTGGCTCTGCCTGATAATCTGATCAATGTGTTTTAATATTAAAACCTGATGGCAGTCTAATTCGTGATGAGCAGGGTCTGTACTCATTCTTGCTTCCTAATTCTTCTTCTTATCCTTAGTAAAATATCTCAAAATCCTTAGAAGAAAATAGATGTACCCCAGAAGCAAATTGCATGAAATATTAAGACATGTTTTAAGAGAATGCATCTTTAATAGAAGTTGAAAGTCAAGAAATGAAAAGTCAAATGCATGTTATTGATGTTATGGTGAATGATTCATCAATGCATGTTTCATTTTATTTTTTATTTGACCTCATACTTTTTTAATTGAAATGTCTGGTGATGTATTCAGGACTTCTCCAATCATTTAGTCCGCTTAAACCCTGCCCCTTTCCTATTGGTCATTTTAACAGGAAAACATATAACAATGCTACAGTAAAACCTAATAATTGGTGTGCTGTAATGTACTTAACAGCAAAAAAATATATTTTTTAAATTCTGTTTAATAATATAATAATTATGGAAGCTTGTTTCCGCCACAGAATAAAAAATAAAAAAGGTAATTTTATATCTCAATTCTGATTTTATTTTTTTCTCGCAATTGCAAGCTTATATCACGCAATTCTGAGAAAAAAAAGTCAAAATTGTGTGATTAAAAAGTCGCAATTATCTTTTTAATTTTTTATTCAGTGTTGGAAACAAGCTTCCATAAATAATACATTTATTTTAACTCATCTAAATATTTTTTTGTCATTTAACAATATATGTAATTATATTTTTATATATTAAAATTACAAATCTATTAAAATATAATATAATCATATTTAATAGTAAAAAGTGTGAATCACCTTATGAATTTCCTTTTCTATAACTGTATATTTATTATATTATATGAAATGATGACATATTTTTTGTATAATTTAACATTATATGTAATTTTAGTATAATCATATTTTAATGTTTTAATATAAACATTTTTATAGTAAAAAGTGTGAATCATCTTATGAATTTCCTTTACTGTAACTGTATATTTATATTATATTTTGTGTTATACATATTTTTTTGGTAATTTAACAGTATATGTAATTTTAATAGTGCTGGGGAAAAATTAATCCTGATTAATCGCATCCAAAATAAAAGTTTTTGTTTACATAATATATGTGTGTGTACTGTGTATAATTATTATGTATATATAAATAGACACACATGCATGTATATATTTAAGAAATATTTGCATGTATATACTGTATATATAACATATATAAATATAATTTTTTTTATAAAAATATAACATATTTTTCTTAAATATATACATGCATGTGTGTGTATTTATATATACATAATAATTATACACAGTACACATGCATATATTATTTAAACACAAACCTTTATTTTGGATGCGATTAATCACAATTAATTTTTCCCCAGCACTAAGTTTTAATATAATCATATTTTAATATATATATATATATATATATATATATATATTTTTTTTTTATAAAACAATATTTTAGTAGTAAAAAGTGTGAATCACCTTGTGAATTTCCTTTACCATAACTGTAAAATATATTGTTGCCTAAAATATGATATCCCACAACTTATACAGCCTCTATGTTTTTTGTCATATTCATAAACAAAAATAAATAATTAAATAAGGTCTGGCTTGGTCTACAGTCTTGTAACTCTCTTATGGTGATCACAGACTATCAGATCTATCAGATTTATCTATGCTGAAGAGTGATGTCAAAATAAAAATGTTCCTCCATAAGAAACTGCAGTTTTATGTTTAAACAATAAATGGTGATAGAGAGCCCAGATGTTTTATAAGTCAGGGATTATGATGTGCAATCAGCATGTAAATATGGAAGAATAAACCAAGAACATGTGATCAGGACCCTGATGTGGGGCGGATAAATATATAAATAGACATGGAATATTATATTATATTATATTATAGCCTATTATATTAATTATATTATATTATAGCCTATTATGTTAATTATATTATAGCCTATTATATTATGTTATATTATATTATATTACATTTACATTTATTTGTATAGCGCTTTGCACAACAATTACAATTTAGAGGTGATATATTATATTATATTATATTATATTATAGCCTATTATATTATTGCCTATTATATTAAAGTCTATTATATTATGGCCTATTATATTATAACCTATTATATTATTGCCTATTATATTATTGCCTATTATATTATAGCCTATTATATTATTGCCTATTATATTATAGCCTATTATATTATTGCCTATTATATTATAGCCTATTATATTATAGCCTATTATATTATACCCTATTATATTATTGCCTATTATATTATTGCCTATTATATTATAGCCTATTATATTATAGCCTATTATATTATTGCCTATTATATTATTGCCTATTATATTATAGCCTATTATATTATTGCCTATTATATTTTAGCCTATTATATTATAGCCTATTATATTATTGCCTATTATATTATAGCCTATTATATTATAGCCTATTATATTATTGCCTATTATATTATAGTCTATTATATTATTGCCTATTATATTATAGCCTATTATATTATAGCCTATTATATTATTGCCTATTATATTATTGCTTAGCTTACTATTTAATACACAAGCACAGCTTTATTGAAACATGCAGTTTCCTGGATGTGCAGTCATTTAAACATTGTTGCCATGGGCAACAGTCATTTTTCAGGAATATTTGACTTTTGAATGTCACTATTGACCAATCAGAATAATTCTAGAGATCCATGCAATAGTATCATGTTTTTTTTATTTTTTATGATTCATCTAGAGTTCATCTCACCTGAATTTCAACAAAAGTAGTATGTTGACAGTATATGAATGACATGTTGTTTCTTTTCTCATTTTCCTTAATGGCCTGTCAGTTGTAATAGTTTGATCTTCCATCACGTATCCCATGTGGCAGGCGTACACACACACATTACATCAGCCGGACAGGCCTGGGCTTCATTCAGTCAGTCGGTCCACACTGGCTCTCAAGAGCCTCCTGCGACACACACACACACACACACACACACACACACACACACACACACACTCTACACTACTGAGCACGGCATGTCAGGACTCCTGGGATACTTATTTTTACTCCATTTTTTACAGATGTGCATGCCTCTGTAAATGAGCATGTTCTTGCTCAGCTGATTCAGTCCGGAGCTAAATGCAGCACACTCAGAAATGTGCAGGTGACACACACTTCCAGCCGCTATTATCTATCTCTCTCTTTTCACTTCAGTTGTTTACATCAATCCAATTGGCGTCATGTACTGTATGCACGCGAGCTGCATGTGCTCTGTGTTAATGAGTGTTAATTATAGCTCTCCCTCCCCACCTCAAACACAGACGCTTTACAGTATGTCAGGTCAGGGTTACTCAAACTTTTAGATGCCACGGATCCCCAAATATGAACATCCTCGTGTGAGGGACCCCATCCTGACATTCAAAAGACATCTGTCTTTTATAAACACACAATTAATACACTAAAACATTAATATTATATATCTAACATTAGTTATAAGTTACTTTATTGTATATCTTTTCTACCCACCATAATAATGTACTGTTAAATGTATCATTTATTTGTTTATTTAAATAAAATTTGTATTAATTTATATTAATCACATTTTTTATTCATTTATTTTAATCTAATTTATTTATTTAAAAAAAAAAATTAACTTTTTTTTTACATTTTAGTATGTTAATTTAACCTTTAATCACTTATTTATTTATTGTGTGTGTGTGTATATATATATATATATATATATCAAACATTTGCAAGTTAGGATAAGCTAATTTATTTACATATTTTAATATTATTATTATTATTATTATATAATTCACATTTTTACAGTTTTACTCTAGGCTTTTCCACATATATTTATTTTAATCTCATTTATTTTATTTTATCATTCTATTTTTTTTTTTTTTTTTTTTTTTTTACATTTTTATCATATGGTAATTTAACACTCAATCATTTATTTATTTAATCTAATATATTTGTTTACTTAATTTTTTTTCATTTTTTTTCTCTAGTTCTCTCGACCTTTAAGCAAATTTATAAATAAGAAATTAATTAAATTCATAATAAAGCACATTTATTTATATACTTATTTTAATTGTATTTTTTACATGTTTTATCATATGTTAATTTAATAACTTATTTATTTATTTTAATCTAAAAATGTATTTACATTTGTCATGGTTTTTCTCTAGAATTTTCCACGGACCCCTGTCACTCCTTTGCGGCCCCTGGGGGTCCCTGGTTTGAAAACCCATGTGTGATTCTTCATGCAGTGTTGGTGAAGCTGCTTTGAAACTGTAGTTCGCCAACATTCTGGTGCTCGAATGTTTGTGAATTGTGCTTAGGGTCGTTGTCTTGCTGCATAAACCCACTTTCTTGAGCTTCAGTTCCAATTTACCTTTAGAATTCGCTGGCATAATTCAGAATTCATTGTTCCATCAATTAGTGTTGTCATAATACTGGAATTTCTAACTTTGATAGTATCGATACGATACGATACCTTGAAAAATATCGACATTCGATACCATTTCCGATACCACAGGGAAAACTAATTTGGTCCCACTTTATATTAGGTGGCCTTAACTACTATGTACTCACATCAAAAAATAAGTACAATGTACTTATTGTGTTCATATTGTATTGCAAAACATTTTTGCTGATATTAAGGTGGGATATACGGGTAAGGTTAGGGACAGGTGTGGTGGTATGGGTAAGTTTAAGGGTAGGGTTAGGGACAGGTGTGGTGGTATGGGTAAGTTTAAGGGTAGGGTTAGGGACAGGTGTGGTGGTATGAGTAAGTTTAAGGGTAAGGTTAGGGACAGGTGTGGTGGTATGGGTAAGTTTAAGGGTAGGGTTAGGGACAGGTGTGGTGGTATGAGTAAGTTTAAGGGTAAGGTTAGGGACAGGTGTGGTGGTATGGGTAAGTTTAAGGGTAGGGTTAGGGACAGGTGTGGTGGTATGAGTAAGTTTAAGGGTAGGGTTAGGGACAGGTGTGGTGGTATGGGTAAGTTTAAGGGTAAAGTTAGGGACAGGTGTGGTGATATGGGTAAGTTTAAGGGTAAAGTTAGGGACAGGTGTGGTGGTGTGGGTAAGTTTAAGGGTAGGGTTAGGGACAGGTGTGGTGGTATGGGTAAGTTTAAGGGTAAAGTTAGGGACAGGTGTGGTGGTATGGGTAAGTTTAAGGGTAAGGTTAGGGACAGGTGTGGTGGTATGGGTAAGTTTAAGGGTAAGGTTAGGGACAGGTGTGGTGGTATGGGTAAGTTTAAGGGTAGGGTTAGGGTCAGGTGTGGTGTTATGAGTAAGTTTAAGGGTAGGGTTAGGGACAGGTGTGGTGGTTTGGGTAAGTTTAAGGGTAAAGTTAGGGACAGGTGTGGTGGTATGAGTAAGTTTAAGGGTAAAGTTAGGGACAGGTGTGGTGGTGTGGGTAAGTTTAAGGGTAGGGTTAGGGACAGGTGTGGTGGTATGGGTAAGTTTAAGGGTAAAGTTAGGGACAGGTGTGGTGATATGGGTAAGTTTAAGGGTAAGGTTAGGGACAGGTGTGGTGGTATGGGTAAGTTTAAGGGTAAAGTTAGGGGCAGGCGTGGTGGTATGAGTAAGTTTAAGGGTAAAGTTAGGGACAGGTGTGGTGGTATGGGTAAGTTTAAGGGTAAAGTTAGGGACAGGTGTGGTGGTATGGGTAAGTTTAAGGGTAAGGTTAGGGACAGGTGTGGTGGTATGGGTAAGTTTAAGAGTAAAGTTAGGGACAGGTGTGGTGGTATGGGTAAGTTTAAGGGTAAGGTTAGGGACAGGTGTGGTGGTATGAGTAAGTTTAAGGGTAAGGTTAGGGACAGGTGTGGTGGTATGGGTAAGTTTAAGGGTAAAGTTAGGGACAGGTGTGGTGGTATGGGTAAGTTTAAGGGTAAGGTTAGGGACAGGTGTGGTGGTATGAGTAAGTTTAAGGGTAAAGTTAGGGACAGGTGTGGTGGTATGAGTAAGTTTAAGGGTAAAGTTAGGGACAGGTGTGGTGGTATGGGTAAGTTTAAGGGTAAGGTTAGGGACAGGTGTGGTGGTATGAGTAAGTTTAAGGGTAAAGTTAGGGACAGGTGTGGTGGTATGAGTAAGTTTAAGGGTAAGGTTAGGGACAGGTGTGGTGGTATGGGTAAGTTTAAGGGTAAGGTTAGGGACAGGTGTGGTGGTATGAGTAAGTTTAAGGGTAAAGTTAGGGACAGGTGTGGTGGTATGAGTAAGTTTAAGGGTAAGGTTAGGGACAGGTGTGGTGGTATGAGTAAGTTTAAGGGTAAAGTTAGGGACAGGTGTGGTGGTATGAGTAAGTTTAAGGGTAAAGTTAGGGACAGGTGTGGTGGTGTGGGTCAGTTTAAGGGTAGGGTTTGGTGTAAGGGAAGTGTCAATGTAATTATAAATGTAACTACAGAAATTAATTAGATGTAATTACATGCAGGTAATATTTAAAATGTAAGTACAATGTAAAAACATGTATGTACACAATAAGTGCATTGTATCAAATGATTAATGTAAATGTTAGTACATAGTAGTTAAGGCCACCTAATATAAAGTGGGTCCACTAGTTTTTGATCTTATGATTTATTGATTTTGTTGCAAGAGCTTTCACACAGCACAGGGAGGCTTTATTTGAAACTCTGAACTAAATTTATAAATAAAAAGACAAGTAAACAGTCAGTAATAAAATAAGAACAAATAAACTAATTGCAAGCAATAACACAAATAAATAGAATAGAACAGAATAGAGACAAATGAAATAAACACAGATTTAAGATTTTCAGGTGGGTCTAACAGTATATTCAGGTAAGAAATACTACAGAAATTAAAGTAATCAAATGTAAAAAATAATACTGAATAGTCTTCATTGTACAAATTAAATACAGATGCTTACAATTAAAGTTACAAAAGTTATTCAGTCAGAGCAGCGAGTGATTTTCTCGGTAACACTTTACAATAAGTTTCATTAGTTAACATTAGTGAACTACATTAGTTAACATGAACTAATAATGAACTTCACTTAAAAAGCATTTATTTATCTTTGTTAATGTTAATTTCAACATTTACTAATACATTATTAAAATATTGCTAACATTAGTTAATGCACTGTGAACTAACATGAACAAACCATGAACAGCTGTATTTTTATTACCTACCGTTAACAAAGATTAACAAATACAGTAACAAATGTACTCCTCATGGTTAGTTCATGTTAGTTAATACATTAACTAATGTTAACTAATGAAACCTTATTCTAAAGTGTTACCGTTTTCTCTTTGTCTTTTGTTCTTTGATTGACATGACAGACAGCAGCTGGTTTATTAGGCTGCTGTCACATTAAGAGCGAATGCACGGCTCCAATTCATAGTTTTCACGTGACGTCACACGCTTATAGGAATGCCCACCTGGAGGGCGTTTCTCGTTAAGCGTTTTTACCATCGAAACCCATTATAAAGAAAACGCGTTGCGTTCATATTCTGGGCTCATCTGCTCGCCTGTATATGGTATGCATCATCAAAAAGGTGTAAACTGAATTCGATCTTTTAATATCACTGTTTTAGTACATTACGGCACTTTAAGGGTGGGTTGCACAAGGATTCTTTAGCCTGGCGTCGGTTCATCCTCCGCCTGTGCTGCTTGATCAGCTCTATAATTCTAGCGGTTTTACTGCGTAATTAATCTGTTTAAAATTAAGTGGTGCAACAACTCGATTTAAAATAAAACCCATATCAACAAATCCTAGATTAGTGTTAAACTTTGCTTAATTGAAACCTTATTGGTGCAACCCACCCTAAAGTGTTTTTCACGTTAAATGTTTTAGAACGTCCCGTTGTTTTCAGTGATTGAAATACTGCAGCAGGTGCTGTGTATGGATCACAAGTGCCCAAAACTTGCATCTTGTTCACATATTTTTGTTTTAAGATGGAAATTTGACAGGCTTATGCTGCAGTTCAATGGCGGTTTTGCCCTCCAAGGCTCCGCGACAGTCATGTGACTGAAAACTATGAATATACAACGTGCGTTTTCTTTCTCAACTATTTATGTTACAAAACAGAATGCATTTACCTGAATACTCACCAAGATAGGCATTTTGACATCATTATGTGTGTATTTGACCATTTAAGTGCAAAACGCCAAAAAAAAAAAAACTCAATTTGGTACTCACAAGCTGTTTGAGAGGCAGCTTTGTGTGCGCACCACTTATATAGACCAGCAGAGGTGGAAAGTAACTAATTGCTAATTAAGTATAATTAAATTGTGGTACTTTTACTTGAATTGAATAAAAATAAAGTACTCAACTTCGCTACATTTATTTTTCACCAAAAGTACAAAGTACTTTGTCAAAGGTGCAGACGGAGCAAGAGCAAAACCAATCAAAACTTCCAGTTCAGCTGGGGGCGGGGCGTTCAAACCGCGCTTTGACAGTCAATCACTAGCGCTCGCGTTTTGAATCAGTATCGCTAGCATTTCAATATTTTAGTGAATGTAAGTGTGAGCTATGATTTTAAATTATAATTTTGGCAGCACTGCAGCTGAAGTAAATAGGAAACTCGGCTCATACAAGGATGCAGTTATTGCACAGACGGAGCAAGAACAATGTAAGTGTCTAAAATGCATGCACTCAGTTCAGTTTAATGGCTTGCCCTCTTTAACAGTGCAGTTAAACTAATTGTACAAAGCAAACTTTGTACGAAGCTGAAATAACCAACAACAGTGAAATAAGAGCGCTTGGTTTATCTGTCAATCAGATGCACGTAAAAGTGTAGTTCGTTACTATAGCAACAGTGGGCTCCCGGCACATCTTTGGTAGAACAAAAAAAAGATATTTTATTTTATTTAACATGTTAACCCGTACCCCCCTTTATTTTTTTACTGGCACTTTTCTATTCATAGTGTTTTAATCCCTCATTTCTTTGATCAGACCTCTCACTTACCCTTCTTTGCTTTTGCCCTGCTTAAAAAAAACATTCAAATGATCTTACATGGACTTACTTTTCAAAATTAGTTATAAAACAATCGCTCTTGGCAACAGGGATAGCTTGTATGTTTGCTCAGCATAGCGTCAAACAAGGCAATTTATGAGATTAATATCATTTATTGCTCCAGAATCACTATATACATCAGTCTGAAATAACTGTTGTGGTCCCATGTGAGACCATGTGAAATATATTATTTTATAAAATTCTATGACACAGCATTGCATTAAAGATAACCTATACATCATTCTTATGAAAATACCCAATATGGTTTGAAAATCACAGATAAACAGATATATCATCGCAGTCGTGTGTTTATTGTCTTCATGTTTCATCAGAAACGTCTCTATCTGCATGTTATTCAGCTGTAGCCATATCTGATGTCCATATAAGGGATTTCCTGGAACGCCATAAGTTTAATACTTCTATTAAATATTATTAATACTTCTATTAAAATATTGCCTCCGGAGGTTGCGTTTGAAGGCTGAATAAGGATGAATTATTTAAGAAAAGTAATCATAATAAAATTGACTGTTATTCCTTGTGAGGTGTAAAATACTGTAATTTCTTTCTTTCTTTGCAATCTAGCGGATACTTTTCTTAAATGAGACCACCTCGATGACGTGTCAGCCTTTGAAATGCTACCTCCGGATGACGCAGCCTTCAAAATGAGACGCATGCTATGAATCTCTCACTTGTGGACCTTCAGTGCGAGGGCTTCCAGTATGATTGAAACAGAAATTAGTGTTTAGCACTCAATATTCCCTCCCAGAAACACATTTAAATATGCCATCAAGTCCCAAACATGCTAGAAACACATTAAATCAAGCAAAACTTGGCTAAGTGCTAATGTATGCAATTTACGCCATGAAACAGGAAGTTGTTATAACTCGGGCATACAATGTCCGATCTGCCCCAAACTTCACATGTTTTATTCACATGAGTCCTGACCTGAAGACATCTACACGCCAATATTCAGTTACAGTCATAGCGCCACCTGTGGGCAACAGGAAATGCCTTGTTTTACATTGTGATTAACTCCTCATAGTGATTTAACCAGATCAACATCATATTTGGTCAGTTTAATCTTAAGGCCTTGGTGATGTTAAATTGTGAAGATCTTGAGTTTTCGCTGAAGGGCGTGTCCATGGCGGCCTGACAAAGTCTGATGTTTCGCCATGAAAGAGGAAGCTGTTGTAAGTCAGGCATACAATGTCCGATCTGCCCCAAACTTCACATGTTTAATAAGAGTCCAGTCCTGAAGACATCTATATGCCAAAATTAGTTAGTCATAGCGCCACCTGCTGGCAACAGGCATGCTTTACACTATAATTCACTCCCAGAAACACATTTAAATATGCCATCAAGTCCCAAACATGCTTGAAACACATTAAATCAAGCAACACTCGGCTAAGTGCTAATGTATGCGATTTACGCCACGAAACAGGAAGTTGTTGTAACTCAGGCATACAATGTCCGATCTGCCCCAAACTTCACGTTTGATAATAGTCCTGGCCTGAAGACCTCTACATGCCAATATTCAGTTATAGTCAAAGCGCCACCTGCTGGCAGGAAGTGTGGCACATTGAAGTGACTTTGCCATATTTATCCTATATTTACCCGCTTAAATGCATGTCGCCCACTATTCGTTGTTTTCCTGAGGCCACCGGGTGGCGGTGGTCCCGGGTGCGAGGGCCCTTTCATCGCTGCTTGCAGCTTTAATTATAATTGAATTCACTTAAGGACAGACACATTTTTTTCAGTAAACCATTGTTTAATAAAAATAAATAAAAAGCAATTTTGTAAAACTGCTGTACCGAACCTATACCGAACCGTGACTTCAAAACCGAGGTACGTACCGAACCGTCAGTTTTGTGTACTGTTATACCCCTATTGACAACACTACCATCAGTGATGGCAATTCGTCCTGGCCCAGATCAGGGGCGTGGCCAGAAATGTTCAAATGGGTGGGCCTTTATAAAACAGGGTGGGCAAATCGTATCAAGTATGAAAACAGCGTGCCAAATTATCAGAAATAAACGCAGCACAGTTTCAAGTTCAAAGTTACAAAAGAGCAAATAAGAAATAACCTACATGAATGAATTAATGTGTATATATGGCCAGACACTGCACGAGTCACCATATTATTAACATTTTACCAAAATCAAGCTCAAATGGAGTTTTGAGGTTTTTGAACAGCGAATTTCTGAGAATTTGTGTCAGAGATGCATGCTTTGTCCGTCATTACCAGCCGCAGCCGAGGCAGTAAGTGCATTACGTTTTCATTACAGGTTATAAAGTTTACTGTAGCTATGCGGGCAGTTTTTTTTTTTTCTGACATTTGGCCAAAATCTCATGTTATTAAAGATGAAGTGCTACACACAGGCTATTTAGGAGAGTATTGGCTATGAGTCTGACAAATGCTACACTAAGACACTTCACTGCTCCTCAAACATATAAAACATTAACCTTTATATATAGTGTTTCTTGAGTAAAGAAAATGCTGTACTTATTCAAAGAAGCAGTTCTTTATTTACCCTAATATTGTAAACAAGCAGCGTGTGGCAGCGACACTTCATTCACGACAGAGGTGGGGCGGAGTTATGAGGTTTGACTGACAGTTTGAAGAGCCAATGGAGTTACGAGGTTTAGTCACAAGCTCTTTTTAATACTTTTTACGTAAGGGTGACCAATAGTAATGATTTATGAGGGGAAAAAAGACGAAATTTGGAGGCGTTTCTGCAAGACAGTCACAGTGGCAATATGTTTAAAATCTTTTAACTTTAACTAACTATACACTGTAAATCTTTGTGCTTACCTCCGCATGTTCTTCTGCAATATTACTCTAAGAAGACAGGGCTTCTGGTTAAACACTGGGATGATCTCATCATAATCAATTGTCTCTGTTATTGTGCGTTGTGGGAATTGCGCAGTTTCATTGGTTGGTTTCTTGCAGCAGTACATATCCAAATCTAAATTAGGCTTTTAAAGTATCGACTGATTTGCTTCACAATTTTCAAATTCAACTCCACATTCCACAAACGGTCAAATCTTACCATTACGTCCTGGGCGGGACTAACAGAAACTGACGAATCAAAATTTTCATTTTGACAAGCGTGTGAAATGCACCTATAGGGAGAGGGGAAACTACGAAACCCCCTGCGATTGACTATTGAAAACTGCATTTAAACATTCTTTTAACTAAATAAATAAAGTTATAGTGTGATAAGATGTTTATTAGGGGCCAAGCACCGAAGGTGCGGAGTCACCTATTGAAATCGTTAGCATTATTTTTATTATTATTCTTCCGCCATGGGAGTCTATGGCAGCCCATAGAACTGTTTGCGGGAAAGTTGTAACGGTTTGACATTCTGATAGAGGACAGTCCCAACATTAAATACACCAATTTTGGGGTCTCTAACTAATTCCCTCTAGCGCCACCACCTATCCAAAGTTTCACTTTTATGCTAATAACTTTTGAACCGTAAGGCCTAGCAACAAAATGGGTTGTTTTTAACCCAGCATTTTTTAGACTGTAAAAAATGGCCCAGATGCAGCAAAACAGGCCTAAACCAGCACCATGTTTCACAGAGGAGATCAGGTTCTTATGCTGGAATGCAGTGTTTTTCTTTCTCCAAACATAACACTTCTCATTTAAACCAAAAAGTTCTATTTTTGTCTCGTCCGTCCACAAAACATTTTTCCAGTTACCTCTGGCTTGTCCACATGATCTTTAGCAAACTGCAGACGGGCAGCAATGTTCTTTTTTTGGAGAGCTGTTGTTTCGTCCTTGCAGCTCTGCCATGCACACCATGTTGTCCATTGTTCTCCTGATGAACATCAACATCAGCCAACGTGAGAGTTGCTTCGAAGTTACCCAGGGGTCCTTCGTGACCTCGCGGACTATTAGGGTGCAACGGGGCTAAAGGCACACCTTAAGAAAAATGTGCTTTTCATTACTCCCATAGTGTATGATTGCAGAAAAATATATATATATATATGTTTGTATTGAACATTTATGGAGCAACAGATTTTGTGTGAAAATAAATCATAAACGTGGTTTATTTTGTTTAAAAATCTTATAATGTATGAGGTGGTGAGGATGAGCCTTACCCCACAGACACACAAATACTTCAGCTAAAATAATATGTTTTTAATAACGTCTAAGTTAATACGTGTTCACTTTAGCAAAGTTTGAACTATTTTCTGTTTATTTTGATAAATAAAATAATTCATTTTTGTTCAATAAATATGCTGTCATTAAAATATGTTTATATGTTATAAACAAAATAATTTTAAAAAGTAAAGATTCTGAATGATCCCATAATAAATTAATATAGATTTAAAGTAGTAACAATAAATTATATTTTATTATATGATATGATTAATATGATGGTTTCACTATAAATATGGTGATTATCTCTAAGGTGGACAACATATAAATATATGATATTTACAATCTGAATCTAACCATGTCATGTCAACAAATGGAAAAGTCAGTCAGATATTTATTATCATGTTAATTATTGTGTCTTTAGCATTAGGGTGCCTTTTACCCCAAATACCATACTTTTACATATTCTTCTGTTGTTGAAAAACTGTTGCTTTATTTACCTTGAACAAAACTGAAAATCATTAAGAAGACCTTTGTTTCAAAATATATTCAATAATTTTAGTGATTCTTATTTGCTACTTAAATCTACATCATTTTTAAAAACATCAAATATTAGATCAAATTAGCGCAGAATCAACTTTGCGCTGCTGTCCACGATCGCGTCAAAGATCAGACAAATTTCCACGTGCATCTTGAAAAGCGTATGTTTTGGAAAGTGCTGAGGCAAGTTTTTGTGCCATCTAGTGGTTTAGAGGAAAATAAAATCAAAGGAGCCTTTTAGCCCTGTTGGACCCTACACGTCTTGTTTTTGGAGTGATCTTTGTTGGTCGACCACTCCTGGGGAGGGTTGCAATTGTCTTGAATTTCATCCGTTTGTACACAATCTGTCTGACTGTGGATTTGTGGAGTCCAAACTCTTTAGAGATGGTTTTATAACTTTTTATCCAGTCTAGTGAGCAACAACAACTCTCTTTCTAAGGGTCCTCGGAAATCTCCTTTGTCCGTGCCATGAAACACATCTACAAACACGTGTTGTGAAGTTTAGGCTACGTCTACATTAATCCGGATACATTTGAAAATGGCGTTTTCGTTTCAAAACGCTCTCCGTCCACACCAGCAAGATGATACAGATATCATAAAGTTATCACGCAATTCTTCTGGCAGTAGCATTTTATTTAGCAAAATATCTCACCATTCACTGATGCGTCCATTCAATCACCATTATATTTTGGTCTAATACACAACTGCTCTCATGCTTTGCCACAGGACAGCAATTGCGAGTACATTTTCTGTCATCTTTGCAGGACTGTGATATGAAGAGTGTGCAAAGCAACATATCTTTAGCAACAGTGTGGAAGTGAATAGCACATAGCGTAACAGGCACAATAGCGGTACAAACATAGACATCTATCACATGACTAAACATGCAACATCGTTTTCAAATACCTCTGTTTTCACAGTCCACACTACAACGCGAAAACAGCGTTTTTAAATTGATCCACTTGGGAATGCCTTTTCAAAAATGCCGTCTCAGTGTGGACGGAAGGCCAAAACGGAGAGAAAAAGATGCGTTTTCAAATGAAAATGTATTAGTGTGGACAATGCCTTAGACTTTCATAGATCCCTGTTGTTTAAATAAAACAGGGCACACACTGACACCTGATTGTCATCCCATTGATTGAAAACATCTAAGAACAGCCTAATTTTACCTTCAAATGAACTGCTAATCGAGCTTCGCATACTTCTGCCACTCACAGATATGTAATATTGGATAATTTAATGACCATGTATAATGTTTTGTCTCATTTGTTTGAGTGGGTTCTCTTTGTCTACTTTTAGGACTCTGATGATGATGTTTTAGGTCATATTTATGCAGAAATATAGAAAATCCTAAAAGGTCCACAAACTTCCAAGCACCACTGTAAATTAGTTAAACTTCAGCCAGGCTGTCTGGAATTAGAGTTGTTCACTAATTGGTCTATTGAGCGGTAAAATATTTAGTTTAATAAATAAACCCTGACAGGGTGATCAGTAGTCAGGTCTTGTGTCACCCTGAGGGGTTTATATTGTGATTGTGACTGATTTACTTATCCCTTAGCTAACAGCATTGAAGCTATTTAAGGAGGGAAATGGTATTTTATATATATAACTAGCAAATTATAATTTATTTGTACAATCAGAATGGTATTCATCAGGCACAACAACAAGGGTGTCGATTAGAGTGACAGCAGTAAATTGAACAGATATGTTTACACTAAATGCAACTAGAAAACAGTCTGTGAATCTTATTTTTGCATGCATATAGTTTCAGTTTTAAGTTTGATTTCTGTGTGTATGCAAACATTCACTCATTTATGCACAAATAATTGTTTACTGAATGCTCTGGCCCACTGTATTCATTCTGCCTGCATATACATTTGTCTAATCATACATTAAATAACATCAGTTTGAATTAAAAATAAAAAATTTACTGTAAACACTAGGGATCAAACAATACAGGGTTTTTCAATGCCTGATATTTATAGAGCAAGGTGGCAAATATAATGTTGATACTGTGTATGTATATATTATGTATAGAGAGAGAGGAGAGAAGAGAAGAGGAAGAGAGAAATGTATATATGTGTGTGTGTGTGTGTGTGTGTACACAAGGATCATGTGACACTAAAAACTGTAGTAATTGCTGCTGAAAATGCAACTTTAATCACGGAAATAAATTACTCATTAAAATATATTCAAAATTATTTTAAATTGTAATAATATTCACAATATTACTGCCTTTATTGTATTTTTGACCAAATAAATACAGCCTTGGTGAGCAGAAGAGACTGAATTTTAGATTTTGGAACAGTTAAATGATCAAAATACTACTTCTGTTAATTGATAATCTAAGAATGGTCAGATATCAACTGATTAATCAGCAAATATTGCAGTCTTTAGATAGCCACATATCACTTAGTGTTGCACTGATGTCAGTTTTTCCGACAGACCCCTCAAATAGAGAGGATCTGTATGTGTTTCAGTAGCATATCTCTTGGGAGTGATGGAGGAAGGTGTCATTCCAACCCATAAATTATCTCGTCGACTTCACTGTGTCTTCTCCCTCTGCAGGCTCAAACAGACGATGAGAGTTGGCGAGACCCACGGATCTTGGTGACGACGTGGTCCCGCTATGGGGCT
Source organism: Coreius guichenoti (assembly GCA_039654105.1). NCBI lineage: Eukaryota > Metazoa > Chordata > Actinopteri > Cypriniformes > Gobionidae > Coreius > Coreius guichenoti. The sequence continues at coordinate 3,051,052 of CM077184.1, forward strand.
CCCGTGAACGGCCCTGGCGTCGAGTATGTTGACTGCCTGTCAGCATGACGCCGTTGGACCTGTGGCTTTCGCGCTCCATCCCCATGTGTCTGCTGCTGCAGAGCCTGGTGCTCATGGTCCTGTGCTTTCCGTCTGCCAGCACCTGTCCCAAGGGTTGCACCTGCCAGCGCTCCGAAAGCCCTCCGCACGGCCTAAACGTCACCTGTAGTCTGTCACGCTTGAAGGAGATCCCGCCCGACGTCCCGCCGGAAACCCAGCTGCTGCAACTGGACAGGAACCACATATCTCTGGTGCCCGATCGCATATTTCACAGCTTGAGGATGCTTCGGAGGCTCAATCTATCCCACAATGCCGTGGAAACCCTCGGCGAGGGGGCGTTCGTCGGTTTGGAGGGCTCTCTCGAAGTGCTGGACTTGTCCCACAACCGCATCACGAGCGTGCACAAGGACGCGTTCGCGCGGTTGAAGGCGCGCGTGGTGGTGGACAACAACCCTTGGCATTGCGACTGCGCCCTACAGCAGGCGCTGGGCGGCATGGCACACAACCACGAGGCCGCCACGCGCGTGCTGTGCCGTAGTTCGGAGCTGAGAGACCAGGAGGGCCAGCCGTTCCTGGCCGTGGACGCGGACTTGTGCAACCTGGCCAAGCGGACCACCGACTACGCCATGTTGGTGACCATGTTTGGCTGGTTCGCAATGGTTATCTCTTACGTTGTGTACTATGTACGGCAGAACCAAGAAGACGCGAGACGACACCTCGAGTACCTAAAATCGCTTCCCAGCAAGCCCAAGAAACCGGACGATCCGGAGGACATCAGCACGGTCGTGTGACGGCGCAAAGATTGCGCGACCCCAGAGACCAAAGGCCCGTTCACACCAAGGACGATAAAGCTTTAATAAATCAATGAGAATAGTGAAATCCACACCGCAGCTATAACGATAACAACACAGAAGAAAGATATTGGTTAGGGATGCACGGTAAATCGACCACCATATCGGTATCAGCCGATAAATGCTCATTTTTAATGTTATTGTTATCGGCCCAATAAAAAAATGTGGCCGATATATTAAAGCCGATAAAAAGCTGAGACACTTCAGATATATTTGAAAGCCGATAACCGATATATAAAGAAATATCGGTTATTGGTATCGGCCAAAAATTTCATATCAGTGAATCCCGAATTGGAATTGTTGGAATAACTTTCAGAACATTTTCCCAGCTGAAGATGGATAAAAACATTGACAGCCAATCAGAATCCAGAGCTTGAGCATTTGACCGATATATTAAAGCCGATAAATAATTGATTATTTCCTTCAGATGCGCACTGTTCGCCATGATGGTTTTAAATTGCTCGAAATATGATTGAAATCACTTTAAAAAAAAAAGGAAAATACAGTTAAGAGCAACGTGCAGCGCAAGTGTGTAATATAAGCTATATAAAATTATAATGCAAACATCATAATTGTGTGCTTGGGACATGGATTTTAATAGTGAGACTTTTGTTTTTGTAATCAGGCTCTCAAAAATTATATAAAAACTTGGATTTAAATTTATCGGCCAATATATCAGTTATCGGCTTTCAAATAAAGAATTATCGGTATCGGCCAAAAATGTCATATCGGTGAATCCCTAATTGGAATCGTTGGAATCACTTTCAGAACATTTTTTTTCTCAGCTGATGATGGATAAAAACATTGACAGCCAATCAGAATCCAGAGCTTGAGCATTTAAAGCGGCAGACGACAAAACTGCAGTGTGTGCTAATAATAAACAGGATGTTACCGAGCGTTGGTGTGCACGCTAATATAGTTATCGCTCTTCGTGTGAACAGCCCTTAAACCAGGATGTTGATTGTTTCGACACGAATCGTAAATGTCGTCTAGCCTACTACACCTGTCTTCTTTTTCCAATGTGCTTTCCTGTTTCTGAGTATGTATTTAGAACAATTTGTAATAACTTCCAACTCTGTGTCCTTACGAGAGAGAGCGAGAGAGTCTTTTAAAAGCGACGTCAAGGTGGCATTAAAACAATCGTAAAGTTGTCCTTTAAACGTGGTCCAATCCCACCTTTTAGAGCGAGAACTTGTCTTCAGGCACATTGACACGAGTCATTTTCTATTTTAACTAGTCAGTTGGAACCGATCGCCAGTCATTAAGAGGCGATAGTGATCAGTACAGGTATTTTGAGAACTCAAATCTCAGGTGCAAATGTTGATAGACTCCAGTGATTTGTAAAAACCCTACGATGTTTTGATGCTACCAAGTTTTATAAGACAATCGCGAGTCATTTTAAAACCTTTAAAAACGGCGTGGCATGCCCTTTATTAGCGAACCTCGGGCTCGATGCGGGACATTTCTTCCAAAGTACTATTATTGTGATCCTGTGCATTTTAGCTTTTTATTTTGTTGGTTGCGTTAAAACTCGTCCACATTGAATCGTGAATCGTTGAGTCGTAGAGCACAGCAGTGCTGGTGTGGTGCTTGTCACGTGATTCTCGGAAAAGTAGTCGAGGAATGTAGTCGATACCTCCGTTCAAGTCTTTTGTCGGTTACTTGTGAGACTCTTTGTCGATGTCGTAACTCACCGTGCATAAAAAGAGGCTCCCGAGCCCCATGTTAGTCATCGTGTAATCTACGAGATGGCCAGTGTGTTTTTGTAAGCGTTAGGTTCCATCCCTGAAACCAAACGTCCAGGAAGTATATAGGGACGTCGGCTTCCCCCGGCGCTGTGGCGGTACGGCCGCCGGCACTCATTATCGTGTGTGTACAGTAATTAGGCTGAAAATTACAGCTGTCACTCTGTTACTGCCCTCATTCTTACGGCTGACTGCCGAGTCAAGCAAAGCAAAGCCCCGGGGAGAGCTAGAGGATAGAAAGGCGGCAGGAGAAGAGAGGACGTTGGAGGAAATCAGGGCCCTTATGAATACGTATTGTGGTGGTACGTTTCAGATGCCTTTCATATGTCATTGCATTCACTTGATCCGAGGATACTGTGGTATTTCCATGATCACCATGTCCAAAAGTTGTTAATACCATAGTTAAATGGTGTTATGATGGATGCAACCATGTATATTCATTGGGAAAAAGAATTGGCAATCAGAGTATCCACATATCCACAAATTGGAAATACTACGGTAGTTTTGTGAGTGAAATGAGTGTTGTTTCTTTATTGTAACTTCTTTGTTGTGTATCCAGTGGAGATCTTTTCTAACTAAACTTTTTAAACGGTAATTCAATTCCAAGGTTGGTGCCGTTATAATAATGACGTTTGATCGTGGCTTCATCAGAAACGTTAGGAGAACCTTAGAGGAACATTAGGAGAACGCTAACCCGACTTCACTGTAGATAAAGAGCTTGTCGTTTGCGTAGGAAGGTACCCGAAATCCCTTTAAAGAATCGTGTTTTGAATGTACTTATCTAGTCTTTTGCCTTGTCTAACTGCGGTTGTTCTACACGCTGTATTGTGCTGGGAAAGAAAGCTGTTTCTCAATGCAGACTCCACAGTGAAGCACGCTGTAGCCAAGGACACGGGGGAGAGATTTTCTAAGTGCCTGAAATACTCGTCTATATAAGTCTCATATTCTTCCAGCTACCGATAACTTTACTTTGAAACGTTTTGTTCGAGTCTACTCGCCCTCAAACAGGATATGTCTTTACTGCACAAAGATATGGGGAAAACTGATGAAGTTAGCAAGTCTTTTAGAGTGGCACTGATACGGGATGTTTTCTCAAGGCCCTTTCACATGATTCATGTCACGGCTTCAATGCACCTCTGTCATGTCGTGCCATTCTTTGGCCTCCATGTGAAAAGCATTGCAGATTGCATCGCTGAAGGGCGATTTTACAAGGTTGCTTGGTGGCAGAATAATTACAAAATGTCCTGGCAATTGCTTAGATACACTGGAGAAAGAAATCAAAGACTTATCTAAGGGTGTGTTCACACTTGGCATGTTTGGTTGGATTAAAACGAACCCTGGTGCGATTGCTCTGTTAGAGCGGTTCATTTGAATAAGTGTGAACGCTGCCATCCGAATCCAAACAAGCGCACCGAGATGGGTAAAGATGGTCCGCTTCCAAAGGAACTCTGGTGCGGTTCGACTGAATTATGAAAGTAACACACGCCAAAGACTTGTAAACGAACCAAAAACAGGAAGATGCGACCCTAAAAAGGCCATAATGCTCAAGCATACCTGTTTTTTTCTCGTCATAGTCATGATGTTGCCCATCACAGTTCGGTACAGGTATCAGAACCGCGTTTCCTTGCAGCAGATCTGCGTTTGTGTGTGTGATGGCGGGATTCCTGACGCTGTTTGACTCCTTTACACATTTTATAAGCTCTTTACGAGTTCTCCACTGGTCAAAATACCATCATATGAAGCTACGCACATACAACGAGCGCATTTAGACCAGAACACAGCATTGTTCTGGAAGTTCAGTCGCAAAATATACGTAATAAAAGCCGACCAGTCAGGTTGTGAATGTATCCCTATGCCTTTAGGTTCGGTGTTACAATGCCATTGTGAACGCAAACCAAACTACAAGTGAGAACACATCCTAACTTTCTCTCTGAATGTCATTTTTTCTTTACGTTCCAGATGCGGATATGCACATTAGTCTTTTTTTTTTTGATTTTCACATTACATGCCAACTGTCTGTTCTTTTCGAAAGGACAGCTACAAGTTAAGCATGTTAAGTTTGACGACAACAATGTGTAAGGAACACTGTGTCCTCACCAGGTTAACCATCTTTCCCATGTAAATGTGAGGTTTTTAGGACATTTTGTTGTTCAGTTGATCTTGCATTGTCACACTCAAAATCAAGCTCCACACATTAAACATCAAATACATATATGTCACATTGCAAAGCATTTTTGCATTCATTGAGGCCATACAAATTATTTATTGTTGGAAACTTATTGCACCTGCTCAGGACACGGTGTAACGCTGTAGATTGATATTTCACTGTATCAAGTATTATGCGTTGGGGAATCAAACAAGTGAAAGGATCATGTGAAAGGGCTTTTATTGGAAGAAAATTAGAGGCATGTGTTTCTTCCTATGTTGGTTATGTTTATTTCCTCATCTTTGTGTACCATGTTTTGACTTATGCTCAATTGCAAAAGTGACATACCTTGAAGACGTACAACTGGAGGAGGACCAATGGTGCATCACATTGTAAATGCATGATGTAGAGAAAATGAAATAAAAGATTCATTTACACTGTTCCTGGTAGACATTTTTTTTCGCCTCTGCTCCAAAACCTACATAGGCGCTATTTTAAGGTGCTGTTCTAGAAGATATATTAACCCTCATCCTTCCCTCGCATTTACGCATTTTTTTTTTTTTTATTTAAAAATTGAGAGTTCATCGGAGTGGTCCAAGACCCTAGGACTTTTGTCGCACTTGAACCACGAATGCACAAAAAAATTGACTGGATTTAAGTAGTTTTGTGGTTGAAATTTAAAAAAAAAGTAACAAAGCCTTCCCTCGCGGGTCAATTTGACCCCCTTAGGAATGAATGGAATGCGAGGAATGCTTCAGTACTCTTAGGAAAAACCTAAAAATGCTCAAAATTCAAACTAAAAATGCTAAAACTTTACCAAAAAATTATTTTATAATATCTACATGTGCATCCGAATGCTTTCTGAAGAGAAACTGACTTTAGGACCCAGCAGAACAGCTCATTTGATCCATATAGAGCCATAAGGCCATCTAGTGGCGAGAGTCATGAAATATCATGTTATATTATCTTTTTACCACAAGAGGTCGGAAAAGACACCCGATGTGAGATATTTTGAGCTGAATTAAAAGGATAATGCATGAAATTGTGAGTTATTTTGAATTTAAATTGAACGTATGTGAAGAATGTGCTTAAATTAATATTTATGTATTATTTATTGATAAAATCTAGTAATTTAAAGGTGCACTGTGTAAATTTTAGCGGCATCTAGTGGTAAGGTTGTGAATTGCATCCGCCCACTGCTCACCCCTCCCTTTCAAAGCACATTGAGAAGCTACGGTGGCCGACACAGGACAAAGATGTGGTCGTCTTAGACAGCAGAGAGTAGCTAGCGCTCTGTAGAGCAGTTTGTCCGTTTAGGGCTACTGTAGAAACATGACGGCGCAAAATGCTGACTTCACTGTAAGGGGACCCGCGGTGTGTGTAGATAGAAATGGCTCATTCTAAGGTAATAAAAACATAACGGTTCATTATGTAAGGTCTTTATACACCACTGAAAACTTAGTTATGTATATTATATTGCATTTCTGTTAATAGATCCTCATAAGTATTACACACTGCACCTTTAAAGGAAAATAAAATAACAAAAAAAACTCATTAAAATTGCATTAAAAAATATTATCAAAATAAAATGAAATAAGCTTTCTGGACAAAAAAAAAAAAAAAAAAAAAGTATAATTTTAGGGCTTAGGGTCATTTTGACCCACGAGGGAAGTATTTGTTACAAAGTGCGAGGAAGGGATGAGGGTTAAAACATAAATAAGAGATGGACGGTAAGGCAGCTCAGTAGGTTTTAGAAAAGCATGCTTGTCTGTGAATGGTGCATGTGTTTTTCACACTGAAATATTGTACATTTCATTCAAATTTAACCAACGTACGAGCCAACAATATCAACAAAATCATGCGTCCAATGTTTATTTCTCTTTCAAGCATGCATGGTGTCAAATTTGCATCTAGTGGCAATTCTCTGGCACTGAGATGCAAAGTATAGAGAATATGAATAAAAAAACAAGGGCCGAATTCTGACAAGAGGCCAAATCTGAGAGGATTGAAATGAAAACAAAAAGAGTTTGAAGGCAAACGAAACACGGTTTGTCATGGGTTCAGTGAAATCTCTGACACTGACATCTGTTGTCCTTTTTCATCTGAAGTGCGGATGCCTATTATCATTGCGCCGTGTCTAAAACGGGACCACAAATTGGGTCTATTTTTAAGCTCAAGAAATCATTGTAAATATTTTAAGTGGATTTAATGATTTGGTCTGCAATGTAGAGCATTTTAAAAAGCTTTAAAATATAGTTAACTAAAGCTAAAACCTTAAAAACTTTTGTTACTTGAAATAAAATAATATATAACTGCACTGTAAAAAAAAAAAAAAAAAAAGTGTTCGTGCTGCCTTAAATTTTTAGGTTTAGTCAACTTGAAATTTGAAGTTCTACTAAGTGACAACTTGGATAATTGAAACAACATTTTTTTTTACACTTGCTTTTGAAATGTTTTCTTTTTAAAATGTTTTCTTTTGGTTTAATTGCAACAGAAAACCTCATCATGGCCACGTATTCACAGTTTTCCATAGATATATTTATATTTAATTTCTTCATCAACTGATGCATATTTATCACCTTGAATGTTACTGCATTTTCAGACTTGTAAATATTTGAGGATTATGAGAATAATGATGAAAAAGGTCTTCGGTGCTGAGCTTCTGTGCTTAAATGAAAGGCTAAATCAAACAGCATCTAATTCAAGGCGAGCTCGAAATTTTAATAACTCCCAAGGGCGAATATTAAGAAACAAAAGCACTCAAAAACTTGTGCAATTCAGAGCAATTTTGTGAAACATTGACAGGTCAACACGTCCTCGCAGGGACAGGCGAATGCTCAAGCGTACAGTCATTACACAGAGTGGCAGAACATCTACTAATCCAGTTTGAGTCCACTTAGTCCAGTATTCAAACCTCGTGTCTTGAGCTCAATTATTATTCCAGTGTTAATGCTTGGTATTAGAAACACTCACTGTTTTCATCAGGGCATTTGCCAAACAAAGCCAGACAACACAAGCAATTCAAATCCTTTTTGGTTACTGTTGTTCAATCAGACAAGCTTTATACTTTTCGGCAAGATTTTCAGAACAAAATCGTGAGTAATGCTGAGTTCACACCAATTGCCATAATTGTGACATTCTATTCGGAGCTGTTCATGTCCTCTGACTGAGAATTATGCATTTCTTTGACACTTGCATCGATTACACCTTGGCGACAAGTGACTGTTAAAAATGTATTTGTCATTGAATCATTCATTCAAGAGATTCGTTCAAAAAAACACTGATTCATCCAGTAATGAAACGAGTGATTCATTGAATCATTCATTCAAACCAATATATTTATATAATTCATTCAGATTAATTAAACATTTTAAATAGACCGCAGCAATTAACATTTTGTCAGAACCTCTAGTAAATTACGTTATTTTGTTTAGTTGTCTGTTCAGAATCGTGATCTCTATTTGAAACAAAAAAATCTTTATTCTCCATTTATCCAGAATCGTGCAGCTCTCAATCTAACCAAAATGATTAAAAGTGTTTCTTTAGCTCAAATCACACACACAAAAAAAAAGTTTTTTCAGGCCGCATGCACTCTTAGAAAGGATTCAATGGGATAGAACACTAGGGTTCACTCTAAAAAATCTTGGGTTATTTTTTCTACCCAAATCCTGGGTTGAGCCTTTTGGGTCATTTTTGGGTTATTTTTTCAGTATTTGGGTAGTTTTTGTGTTACCCAGATCCTGGGTCAGACGTAACAACCCAGTGTTTGGGTAGTTTTTGTGTTACACAGATCCTGTGTTACCCAGATCCTGGGTCAGACGTAACAACCCAGTGTTTGGGTAGTTTTTGTGTTACCCAGATCCTGGGTCAGACGTAACAACCCAGTGTTTGGGTAGTTTTTGTGTTACCCAGCTCCTGGGTCAGTCGTAACAACCCAGTGTTTGGGTAGTTTTTGTGTTACCCAGCTCCTGGGTCAGACGTAACAACCCAGTGTTTGGGTAGTTTTTGTGTTACCCAGATCCTGGGTCAGACGTAACAACCCAGTGTTTGGGTAGTTTTTGTGTTACCCAGCTCCTGGGTCAGTCGTAACAACCCAGTGTTTGGGTAGTTTTTGTGTTACCCAGCTCCTGGGTCAGACGTAACAACCCAGTGTTTGGGTAGTTTTTGTGTTACCCAGCTCCTGGGTCAGACGTAACAACCCAGTGTTTGGGTAGTTTTTGTGTTACCCAGATCCTGGGTCAGACGTAACAACCCAGTGTTTGGGTAGTTTTTGTGTTACCCAGATCCAGGGTCAGACGTAACAACCCAGCGTTTGGGTAGTTTTTGTGTTACTCAGCTCCTGGGTCAGACGTAACAACCCAGCGTTTGGGTAGTTTTTGTGTTACCCAGATCCTGGGTCAGACGTAACAACCCAGTGTTTGGGTAGTTTTTGTGTTACCCAGCTCCTGGGTCAGTCGTAACAACCCAGTGTTTGGGTAGTTTTTGTGTTACTCAGCTCCTGGGTCAGTCGTAACAACCCAGTGTTTGGGTAGTTTTTGTGTTACCCAGCTCCTGGGTCAGACGTAACAACCCAGTGTTTGGGTAGTTTTTGTGTTACTCAGATCCTGGGTCAGACGTAACAACCCAGTGTTTGGGTAGTTTTTGTGTTACTCAGCTCCTGGGTCAGTCGTAACAACCCAGTGTTTGGGTAGTTTTTGTGTTACTCAGCTCCTGGGTCAGACGTAACAACCCAGTGTTTGGGTAGTTTTTGTGTTACCCAGCTCCTGGGTCAGACGTAACAACCCAGTGTTTGGGTAGTTTTTGTGTTACTCAGCTCCTGGGTCAGACGTAACAACCCAGTGTTTGGGTAGTTTTTGTGTTACCCAGCTCCTGGGTCAGACGTAACAACCCAGTGTTTGGGTAGTTTTTGTGTTACCCAGCTCCTGGGTCAGACGTAACAACCCAGTGTTTGGGTAGTTTTTGTGTTACCCAGATCCTGGGTCAGACGTAACAACCCAGTGTTTGGGTAGTTTTTGTGTTACCCAGATCCAGGGTCAGACGTAACAACCCAGCGTTTGGGTAGTTTTTGTGTTACTCAGCTCCTGGGTCAGACGTAACAACCCAGCGTTTGGGTAGTTTTTGTGTTACCCAGATCCTGGGTCAGACGTAACAACCCAGTGTTTGGGTAGTTTTTGTGTTACCCAGCTCCTGGGTCAGTCGTAACAACCCAGTGTTTGGGTAGTTTTTGTGTTACTCAGCTCCTGGGTCAGTCGTAACAACCCAGTGTTTGGGTAGTTTTTGTGTTACCCAGCTCCTGGGTCAGACGTAACAACCCAGTGTTTGGGTAGTTTTTGTGTTACTCAGATCCTGGGTCAGACGTAACAACCCAGTGTTTGGGTAGTTTTTGTGTTACTCAGCTCCTGGGTCAGTCATAACAACCCAGTGTTTGGGTAGTTTTTGTGTTACTCAGCTCCTGGGTCAGACGTAACAACCCAGTGTTTGGGTAGTTTTTGTGTTACCCAGCTCCTGGGTCAGACGTAACAACCCAGTGTTTGGGTAGTTTTTGTGTTACTCAGCTCCTGGGTCAGACGTAACAACCCAGTGTTTGGGTAGTTTTTGTGTTACCCAGCTCCTGGGTCAGTCGTAACAACCCAGTGTTTGGGTAGTTTTTGTGTTACTCAGCTCCTGGGTCAGACGTAACAACACACTGTTCAGGTAGTTTTTGTGTTGCCCAGATCCTGTGTCAGACGTAACAACCCAGTGTTTGGGTAGTTTTTGTGTTGCCCAGATCCTGTGTCAGATGTAACAACCCAGTGTTTGGGTAGTTTTTGTGTTACCCAGCTCCTGGGTCAGATGTAAGGACCCAGTGTTTGGGTAGTTTTTGTGTTACCCAGATCCTGGGTCAGACGTAACAACCTAGGGCTTGAGTTATTTACTGCGGACTTTTTGCGCCCTCTTCAGGAGAGAGCAGTGCAGCTCCGTCAAATTGGTGCATGTCTTCGGTAAAATACAGGTTTGTGTAAATTTTATTTTATCTATAAATTCGTTATTGTGCTGTATATCGTTTAATTTTATGCAAAGCAACATGCAGAGTCACGATGTGAGTCACCTAAACGAGTGTCACGTGACTCACGTGATGAAAACGTCTGATGCTTTGCATAAAATTTTATGATTTTATTAAAAAAGATACCGATGTTAAAATATGTTCTCAGAGCTGTACACTGATGGTTTATGGACAGGTTATGGAGTCAGTCACCGCATATTTCGGCTTCGAGAGAAACGCAGGGCGGCGGTCTGACGTTAGAAGTTCCCCCGCTCAACACGACACAAGCTCCGGCACGAGATCCAGCGCCGTTACGGTGGAAACGGGACTACAGAGACTGCTCAATTACACTTGAATTACTTCTAAATGTTTGTTTCTAAATGTTTCTAAAAGTTTTACTTCTAATATTTGTTAAACGAGCTTAAATGTAGGTAATATGTATTAAAAAGATATAAAATATGATCGAAAATAAAGGAATTATCATGCAAACCAGTGGTTGTGTGGAGTATTTTAAAAAAGTTCAGAGGAAGTTAATTTAATCTGCAAACATTCATTCATGTATGAAGTAAAAAAAAAAAAAAAAAAAAAGATTATAGTAAAAATGAATCAACCCATTATGCTGGGTTAAAGTTAACCCAAGATGTGTTCTGTCCTATATTTACCCAGCCCTTGGGTTGAATTTAAAAGAATCCTTTATGCCAAAAGGTGAGGGAAAATGTCTTAAATGATTGCAAAATACTTTTGTTTGATCCCATGATGGGATGCCTAAAAGGTTCTTTTTATGAAGTGCCTGACAGAATATAGAACCTTTTCTTCTAAGGTTTATGTGAATTCTGCAGCAAACAAACATACAACTGATAATATTATATCTGCTTTTTTCTTTACATGAATTGTTAAATGGTGCATAAATGTGATTAAAGACTGCACAGTGCGTCAGAATGGAGGCAAACAGCATGATATGGCACTGTTACAGCTGAGAGATTTATTTAAAGATTTGAAAAAGAAAAAAATCTAATGTTTTAAAGGGATAGTTCACCCAAAAATGAACATTTTGTCATCATTTACTCACCTTCAAGTTGTTCCAAACCTGTATAAGTTTCTTTCTTCTGTTGAACACAAAAGAAGATATTTTGATGAATGTTGGTAATCAAACAGTTGACGGCACCCATTGACTTCCATAGTATTTTTTCCTATTATGGAAGTCAATGGGTGTCTTCAACCGTCTGGTAGTAAGTGAACTATCCCTTTAAAGCAGGACAATTACATGTTGTATGTCTTTACGATGTGCTTTTTGCAATGGCTTCCTCCAATAACCCGTCCTTGTCTGTTCAGGTCGTTTATTATGCTATATTTAATATCCTCTTGGTGTAAATGAATATCTGCTTTGGTGTCACGTGGTTTGTATTGCGATCAGGCCCGGACATGTTCACATTGAATTATTTTTATGTGTGTCCGTTGAACGCTCCAAAGACGGAGTCCCTGTGGATTCTGGAAGTACTTTTGCTTGCTCTATAAATATTAAAACAGGCTGAGAGACAGATGAGCCGTCGCTGAGACGATGCTTTGTTGTTTCCTCCTTCTGTGGAAGTTGATCATGTGTTTTGGGACAGATTGTTGTGTCCCAAATGCAATAAACATGCAATAAAAGCACCGTTCATATGTGATACACACCCTCCAGAGAAATCTAGTTTATGGTGTGTAAGACCATATTTCTCTGTGGTGTGGAATCATAATATCATAATGCATCTCGCAAAGCGGTGTTTGAAATGAAAATGTGCACAAAAGACTGACGGGTGAAGTCTCTGAAAATGTTACTGCATACAGTTTGCTCTCAGGAGACTTCATACAGTTTCTATGTAAGTATCAAGTGATCTCAGATGTTTCTTTTAATATTTCAAGAATAAAATATTAAAATAATGTGAGTTCTCTGTGCTCAGATCTGATCAGTTTCCTAATATCATTTTTGTGTTGTTTTTTGGTCAATTTGTTTAAATTTAGTGAATCAGTGCAAACGGTCCGTTTCAATGAACCGTTCTCTAGGTCTCTGTGAGGTGAATCGATTCATTGATTCGAAACTCTGATTCAAAGACTTTAGGAGAATTCCTTAGGTTTAGGAGAATCTGATGAGAAATGTTTGAGATCTCTGACTTTTGATAAAGTAGTCTTTATTTTTAATAGTGTTTTTATTTGGTCAATTTATTTAATTTTAGTGAATCAGTTCAAACTGTCTATTTCCATGAATCGTTTCAAAACTGATTCAAAGAGAATTCTTTAGTAGAATCTGATGAGAAATGTTTGAGATATCTGACGTTTGATATATTCTCAGATCTGATCATATTCATTATCTTTTATTAGTCTCTTTATTTTTTTTAAAAAAAAAAATGTTTTTAGCCTATTATTTGGTCAATTTGTTTAATTTGAGTGTTAATTTGTTTAGTGAATTAGTTGAAACTGTTCATTTCAACGTATCATTTCAAACTGATTAAAAGATTCATTTGCATTATTTTTAATTGAGGTCTCTGTGTGGTGAATCGATTCATTGATTCAAAACTCTGATTCAAACAGAATTCCTTAGGAGAATCTGATGAGAAATGTTTGAGTGAGATCTCTGACTTTTGATACATGCTCAGATTTCTTATGCTCTCTTTTAATAGTGTTTTTTGGTCAATTTGTTTCATTTTAGTGAATCAGTTCAAACGGACTGTTTCAATGAACCGTTATCTAGGGCTCTGTGAGGTGAATCGATTCATTGATTCAAAACTCTGATTCAAAGACATTAGAAGAATTTCTTAGGTTTAGTAGAATCTGATGAGAAATATTTGAGATCCCTGACGTTTGATATATTCACAGATCTTATCATATTCTTTTAATAGTCTTTGTTTTTATAATATTTTTATTATTTTAGTCATTTTGTTTAGTGAATTAGTTGAAACTGTTCATTTCAACGTATCATTTCAAAACTATGATTAAAAGATTCATTTGCATTATTTTTTAACTAAGCTCTCTGTGTGGTGAATCGATTCATTGATTCAAAACTGTGATTCAAATAGAATTCCTTATAGGAGAATCTGATGAGAAATGTTTGAGATCTCTGATTTTTGATACATGCTCAGATTTCTTATGCTATCTTTTAATGGTGTCTTAATTTTTAATAGTGTTTTATTTGGTCAATTTGTTTCATTTTAGTGAATCAGTTCAGAATCGTTTCAATACTGATTCAAAGATTCATTCGCATTATTTTTCACTGAGATCTCTGAGTGGTGACTCGATAAATTGATTCAAAACTCTGATTCAAAGAGAATTCTTGAGTAGAATCTGATGAGAAATATTTGAGATCTCTGACATGTGCTCAGACTAGTTATGCCGTAGCCGATTCATTTGAGTCAAATGTGATTTTTCTGGGACCCTGAGAGCCAGGAGACCTAAGCAAAACCTAATTGCTTTCTCTGAGAAAATCTTAATTCAGATTTTCCTTTTTTTCGAGGTGCAACGAGGTGAATCACCTCACTCACAGCCAAACAACCCCCTTTGGCTCGCGATTGAATAGAGTTTAAATAAAACGGAAGGATTAATGCTGAAGCTTTTCTGTCTTGTGCCACATTAACAATAGCATCCAATTTAAAAAAGCTCATATTGATCACGCGGCGAGGCGAGGATTTACTCTCTTATTAAACAATTAATATAATGACAGCGAAAGCACAATGTCTCGCTACGGCAATGATTGTTTCATTTGTGAAATGAAGCCTGTGTATTCTGTCAAGAGTCTGTGTATGCTAATGAACCACACGCCTCATTCTCATGCACAGCATCCGGAATATTCCACTAATGAGGAAACTCTTCCCAATTAAATGCTCTGAGGCCAGGAGGAAATGTGAAAAACACTTCTATTTCCTGTTGAGAATCACTCGCATTGGAATTCTTTGACCTGAAAACGAAATTTCTGTCTTTATTTACTCGCCTTAATGTGATTCCAAACTCAAATGTTTTTACTGTGTGACATAATAATAATAATGACAGGATATTCATTTCTGTATGTGGGAAGCTGCACTTTAAGTGTTTGTTCGGAGAGGATCGTGTCCATTAAATGTATTTGCACATAATGAAGCCGTCGCACAGACTGTTGTTTTTCAGAAGTGTGGCGATAAGGAGGCTCTTTCTGAGAAATGTGTGAATTTGCATTGATGAAAGCAGAATCTTCCTCTCTTGTATGACTGAATACTCATGATGTACAGTAAAAAGACAAGTCTGATAGAAATCAGTCTGACTTTAATGAACAGATCTCTGATTTCATTCCTCATCAGGCTGAGCAGTTTAATCTGAGCTAGAATTAGGATAAAAATTAGTGTTGGAATATATATATATATATATATATATATATATACACTCACCTAAAGGATTATTAGGAACACCGTACTAATACTGTGTTTGACCCCCTTTCGCCTTCAGAACTGCCTTAATTCTACGTGGCATTGATTCAACAAGGTGCTGAAAGCATTCTTTAGAAATGTTGGCCCATATTGATAGGATAGCATCTTGCAGTTGATGGAGATTTGTGGGATGCACATCCAGGGCACGAAGCTCCCGTTCCACCACATCCCAAAGATGCTCTATTGGGTTGAGATCTGGTGACTGTGGGGGCCATTTTAGTACAGTGAACTCATTGTCATGTTCAAGAAACCAATTTGAAATGATTGGAGCTTTGTGACATGGTGCATTATCCTGCTGGAAGTAGCCATCAGAGGATGGGTACATGGTGGTCATAAAGGGATGGACATGGTCAGAAACAATGCTCAGGTAGGCCGTGGCATTTAAACGATGCCCAATTGGCACTAAGGGGCCTAAAGTGTGCCAAGAAAACATCCCCCACACCATTACACCACCACCACCAGCCTGCACAGTGGTAACAAGGCATGATGGATCCATGTTCTCATTCTGTTTACGCCAAATTCTGACTCTACCATCTGAATGTCTCAACAGAAATCGAGACTCATCAGACCAGGCAACATTTTTCCAGTCTTCAACTGTCCAATTTTGGTGAGCTCGTGCAAATTGTAGCCTCTTTTTCCTATTTGTAGTGGAGATGAGTGGTACCCGGTGGGGTCTTCTGCTGTTGTAGCCCATCCGCCTCAAGGTTGTGCGTGTTGTGGCTTCACAAATGCTTTGCTGCATACCTCGGTTGTAACGAGTGGTTATTTCAGTCAAAGTTGCTCTTCTATCAGCTTGAATCAGTCGGCCCATTCTCCTCTGACCTCTAGCATCAACAAGGCATTTTCGCCCACAGGACTGCCGCATACTGGATGTTTTTCCCTTTTCACACCATTCTTTGTAAACTCTAGAAATGGTTGTGCGTGAAAATCCCAGTAGCTGAGCAGATTGTGAAATACTCAGACCGGCCGGCTGGCACCAACAACCATGCCACGCTCAAAATTGCTTAAATCACCTTTCTTTCCCATTCTGACATTCAGTTTGGAGTTCAGGAGATTGTCTTGACCAGGACCACACCCCTAAATGTGATTGGTTGATTAGATAATTGCATTAATGAGAAATTGAGCAGGTGTTCCTAATAATCCTTTAGGTGAGTGTATATACAGTTGCAAGAAAAAGTATGTGAACCGCTTGCAGAATCTGTGAAAATGTGAATAATTTTAACAAAATAAGAGGGATCATACAAAATGCATGTTATTTTTTATTTAGTGCTGTCCTGAATAAGATATTTTACATTAAAAAATGTATACATTTAGTCCACAAGACAAAAAAATAGCTGAATTTATTAAAATGACCCCGTTCAAAAGTTTATGAACCATTGATTCTTAATCCTGTGTGTCGTTCCCTGCAGGCCCGGTTCTAAACATCCTCAAACGCAAGCAAAAGCACCCTCAGATTTGGTAGATTTGCAAATTTGTGTTCCGCTCTGGAGAGCATCAAATGCATCTATTTACAGCATGTTTTCGCAGCGGTGAGTAATGTAGCCAATCACAGATATTGTTGCGATCTCTCGAACGCGATGTCCAATCAGAGGTGTTTAAATTAGTCAATCTCACCGCTCAAAACAGCAGAGTTTTTATTCAGTGCTGAGTTTAAGCAGGCTCGTGAAACCTCTCATTAACAAACAAAGTGAAGACATGATACATGTAAGAGATTTATTGTTGACAACTTCATTTCTATAACGGAACTTTGTGAGATCGCGATGCACTGACAAAGCAACAGCATTTTAGTGATTGTAGCGGTCTTGGCTCGCTTTTGAGGCTACAGTCTATAAATTCCATCAAATAAAACTTGATGTTTTACTTGATTTCACTTGATTTCACTTGGTTTTACTTGACTTGAAAGACTTGATTTCATGCTGCTAAGAGGACCGACGGCCAAATGCATGCTATATATAATTATATACTATAATTATATGCTATAATTGCATTGCAAATATAAATGCTGGTTCCCTTTCATAGGTTCACTCGACACTGCGAACCGTCGCTATGGGAACACCTTCGGTGTGACGAATGTCTGAAGCCCTTATACCATCACGCCAGTTGATTGGCCAGTGACGCTTTAGCACCGCTCCGAGAATACGTCACGTATGCTTATATCAGTGTGCTAGGCGTCATATAATCAGATTTCATTCCTTCAGAAAGCGGATCTTTCTGTAAGCCTGTTGGAAAGCTTCTCTCGTGTTCACAGCTAATCTTTTAGAGCAGTTATTCACTCCTCCAAGCGGACACGATGAGTTTTAGGAGATGCATCGACCCGTGCGGCAGGTTCATCACAGGAGGAGCCACTCATGACAGGTGCGTGCTGTGTTTAGGCATTAAGCATGCTCAGGCTGCACTTAACGGCCTATCCTAATGTCAACACTGCGATAGCCTGCGCTTGAAAGTGCTGCGCTCGAGGCTCGCCGCCTTTACTAAAGGCCGCTCGTCTAATCCCCGCTTCTCTGTTTCTGTGGCTGCCGAGGCACCGCATGAGACGGACGCTTGGGACGACGTTGGTGAGTCGGAACACATGGAGAGTGAGCAGACGGATTATGATCCCTTTCTCTCCCTCTCTCCCGGTCACCTCCGCGCATTTGAAATCCGCGACGCTGACGACCCTGTTCTTTTCGTTCATGACGAAATGCGGCCTACCCCAGAAGCTCATGACACGATCTCTTTTGGCTGTGGCCTTTTCGATGACTATGTTTTGTCTACTGTGGCTTCTGACTCTGAAGGGCTCGCGGGCGATATGTGTAGTTCTCTCCCCCCGAGCGGACAGGAGAAACACGCTTCCCCGTCGTACAGCGAGCTATTAGAAGTAGTCACCCGCGCTGTAGATAAGCTCGGGCTAGAATGGGACAGCAAGCCTGCGCAAGATCAGGCCCAGTCAATCGATTTTTTTACGAGTCGCGTTCCAACCCAGTCCCGCAGGCCTCTCCCCTTCTTCCAAGACCTCCACCACGAGGTTTCGAAGTCCTGGAAGCAGCCATTTTCACACCCTGCAAGCGTATTTGCCTCTCTCATTGTGGCCTCCTGGCTCCGGCCTTAACTGTTCCACCGCTAAATGTGCCTCGGGCAGTTTTAGACCGGGCCCCATCGACGAGCACCATACCAGATACTCCGCGCGTTCCAGCCTTCGGAGTTCAGGACAGAGCCTTAGGGTCACGTGTGCGTGGCCCGTTTATGACGGCGTTCGAACCTCCCAGCACCGGGATGGGGGGTCAGCCCGATCAGGCAGTGGGGCAGCTCCCTGTATTAGACACCTCCGCCACTTTTGTGCTTCGGGGTTCTATCCAGATGGACCACCCTATAATAGAGAGCGCTTCTGCTCCTCATGTGCTTCCTGTTTCCGCAGATGCCAGAGGCTTTCTGCAATCATGAAATACGTTAGTGCCCACAATTCAACAGGCGCCAAAAACAGAGCAGTTAACGCCCCTAGCGGAATACTGGGCCGCGTGGCAACGCCTGCCCGAAGTCTCGCAATAAATGTTACGTACCATTCGCCATGGCTACACCATCCAATTCCGCAAAGGCCCACCTCTTTCCAGCGGTGTCCTTCCCACGGCGGTGCGTCCTTTGGAGGCCCCAGCTTTGAGACAAGAAATTGTGTCTCTCTTAGAGAAGGGGGCTATAGAAGAGATACCCCCCGCTCAGGTAGAGGAAGGCTTCTACAGCCGTTATTTTGTGGTGCCCAAAAAGGATGGTGGACTGCGTCCGATTTTGGATTTGCGTCGCTTAAATCTTGCACTCAGAGTGAGCAAATTCAGAATGCTGACATTGAAGTCCATTCTGTCTCAGGTTCGAACCGGAGATTGGTTTGTAACCATCGATCTAAAGGATGCATATTTCCACATCCAGATCGTCAAGAGACACAGGAAGTTCCTCAGGTTTGCTTTCGAGGGCAAAGCTTACCAATACCGTGTCCTTCCATTCGGACTAGCCTTAGTTCCTCGGACTTTCACAAAATGTATGGACGCTGCTCTGGCCCCATTGCGGCTCCAGGGTGTCCGGATATTAAACTACCTGGACGATTGGCTGATATTAGCCCAATCCCAGGAATTGGCAGTAGCTCATCGAGACTTAGTTTTCTGCCATTTGAGGAGCCTAGGTTTACGCATAAACTATCAGAAGAGTGTTTTACTGCCAAACCAGCAGACATCTTTTCTGGGTATGGACCTAAACTCTGGCGTGATCCGGGCACGGTTGTTTCCTGCGCGCGTTCAGTCACTACAAGACTGTCTGAGTTATTTCAAGACAGGCCGTCTGGTCCACGTTTGTCTTTGCCTCAGACTGATGGGCCTTATGGCAGCAGCGTCTCCTGTGTTTCTGTTGGGCCTGGTGAGAGTTGTGCTGCGACCGAGGCCAGGTTATATCCCTAAGGTCGCTGCGACTCCTTTTCATTCCCAACAAGTAGTCTTGGAGGCTTTTTCCCCTCCTGGTACTGAAGTGGGGAGCGATGTACGACCCCCTGGTCTTTGCCCGGTGCGGGCATTGAAAATATATGTCAACCGTACATCCCAGTGGCGTAGATCGGATCAATTATTTGTGTGCTTTGGCGGTAAAAATAAAGGAGCTGCCGTCACTAAGCAAAGAATGTCTCATTGGGTGGTTGAGGCCATTTCGGCGGCCTATGAGGCGCGGGGGTACGTGCTCATTCGACCAGAGGAGTGGCTTCTTCCCAAGCTCTCTTTAAGGGCTCTTCTTTGGAAGATATTTGTGTTGCGGCAGGCTGGTCCTCTCCAAACACCTTTGTCAAGTTCTACGGTCTGGACGTGAAGATGGCTCCTGGCTCCCAGGTTTTATCTGCTTGAGCGGACGCTTTCCACGGCCTCCCAGCTACTCTCAGGTATGTGACGGCGTTATGGTATTTCGTTCCCATAGCGACGGTTCGCAGTGTCGAGTGAACCTATGAAAGGGATCGTCTCAGTTACGTATGTAACCTTGGTTCCCTGAGTAGGGAACGCGACACTGCGATTCCGGCCATTCCCCTATCTTCGAGTAGTAGCTTCCTTCGTCTTGAAAATCTGATGATATGACGCCTAGCACGCTGATATAAGCATACGTGACGTATTCTCCGGGCGGTGCTAAAGCGTCACTGGCCAATCAATTGGCGTGATGGTATAAGGGCTTCAGACATTCGTCACACCGAAGGTGTTCCCATAGCGACGGTTCGCAGTGTCTCATTGCCTACTCAGGGAACCACGGTTACATACGTAACCGAGACGATTCACTCTGCACGGGACAGAAATATCCTCCTGAGACCCAGAATGTTTTGCCTCTGTAGAGGACATTATATTTTAGCGAATTTCTCTGACAACATGCACAGTTTTAAGTCTGGATATTCTTATGAAATATGAGACATTCTTATTAAAATATTCCCATTTATTACTCCCATTATTACACGTCTTTTTACATTACATATTGTCCCAAAAACACATTAATATGCATATTAGATACAGTGTATAGATGCATTGCATAGAATGGGAATGGCATTTATGGCCACGTTAACACGCATATTGCATAAAGTAAAATGGTATATCAAATTATTCTATCTTTCATAACATAGTTGAAAATCATCTTTATACAAAGTTTGGATAAAAAAAGCTTGAAGCATAAAAATCGATTGGTGAATAAAAAAAAAAATCCCATTGTTTTTGCCTACTCATGTCTTTTAATTTTCTCAATAAATGGGTTCTGGTGTCCTCTATAGAGCAGAGGATATAGCATATAACATAGGATTTTATTTTTTATTAATTTTTTTTATATCCATTTGTCAAACAATTTAATGACCTAAAAAAATCTAAATTCACAAAACCTTTTTTTCTGGTTCTCAGGAAGATGACATGTTAAAATACTAGTAACGCATTAAAGCAATGTAAAGGCAGACTAATAGATTAATAGACAAACATTTGTAGCAAAATATTTTTGAAATTCCAATTATTGGTAAAAGTGATGACTTGTAAATAATCGTAAATTTGTCACTGTACACTGCTATAGTGGAGCCGTTGCTTAGCCTATCTGCACTTTACTAGAGCACCCTCAGTAATTTCAGAAGCACCCTCTGTGATTTGATTCTGGAACCGGGCCTGGTTCCCTGGATGATCCACGGCTGTGTGTGTGTGTGTGTGTGTCATTCCCTGGATGATCCACGGCTGTGTGTGTGTTTTGTAATGGTTGTTCTTGAGTCTCTTGTTTGTCCTGAGTAGTTAAACTGACCAACATTCTTCAGAAAAATCCTCCAGGTCCTGCAAATCCTTCAGTTTTCCAGCATCTTTTGCATATTTGAACCCTCTCCAGCAGTGACTGTATGATTTTGAGATCTGAGGACGATTGAGGGACTCAAACACAACTATTAAAAAAGGTTCAAACATTCACTGAAGCTCCAGAAGGAAACACGACGCATTAAGAGCCGG
Source organism: Coreius guichenoti (assembly GCA_039654105.1). Classification (NCBI taxonomy): domain Eukaryota; kingdom Metazoa; phylum Chordata; class Actinopteri; order Cypriniformes; family Gobionidae; genus Coreius; species Coreius guichenoti. The sequence continues at coordinate 3,072,734 of CM077184.1, forward strand.
GTGTGAAAACTTATTGAATTTGAAGATCAAGGTAAATTGGACTTAATTTGTTTTCCGGGAAACATGTAAGTATCTTCTGTTGCTTCTGAAGGGCAGTACTAAATGAATACAATTGATATTTATACAAAATAAGGAAAATCTGACATCTTCATCCTGTTTAAAAGTTTTCACACCCGACTCTAAATGCGTTATGTTTCCTTCTGGAGCATCAGTGAATGTTTGAGCCTTTTTTAGTAGTTGTGTTTGAGTCCTTCAATCGTCCTCAGATCTCAAAATCATACAGTCACTGCTGGAGAGGGTTTAAATATGCAAAAGATGCTGGAAAACTGAAGTATTTTAATGAAGAACGTTGGTCAGTTTAGCTACTCAGGACAAACAAGAGACTCAAGTACAACCATCACAAAACACACACACAGCCGTGGATCATCCAGGGAACGACACACACACACAGCCGTGGATCATCCAGGGAACGACACACAGGATTAAGAATCAATGGTTCATAAACTTTTGAACGGGTCATTTTAATAAATTCAGCTAATTTTTGTCTTGTGGACTATATGTAAACATTTTTTAATGTAAAATATCTTATTCAGGACAGCACTAAATAAAAAAATAACGCATTTTGTATGATCCCTCTTATTTTGTTAAAATTATTTTCACAGATTCTGCAAGCGGTTCACATACTTTTTCTTGCAACTGTATATAAATACACTCACCTAAAGGATTATTAGGAACACCTGTTCAATTTCTCATTAATGCAATTATCTAATCAACCAATCACATGGCAGTTGCTTCAATGCATTTAGGGGTGTGGTCCTGGTCAAGACAATCTCCTGAACTCCAAACTGAATGTCAGAATGGGAAAGAAAGGTGATTTAAGCAATTTTGAGCGTGGCATGGTTGTTGGTGCCAGACGGGCCGGTCTGAGTATTTCACAATCTGCTCAATTACTGGGATTTTCACGCACAACCATTTCAAGAGTTTACAAAGAATGGTGTGAAAAGGGAAAAACATCCAGTATGCGGCAGTCCTGTGGGCGAAAATGCCTTGTTGATGCTAGAGGTCAGAGGAGAATGGGCCGACTGATTCAAGCTGATAGAAGAGCAACTTTGACTGAAATAACCACTCGTTACAACCGAGGTATGCAGCAAAGCATTTGTGAAGCCACAACACGCACAACCTTGAGGCGGATGGGCTACAACAGCAGAAGACCCCACCGGGTACCACTCATCTCCACTACAAATAGGAAAAAGAGGCTACAATTTGCACGAGCTCACCAAAATTGGACAGTTGAAGACTGGAAAAATGTTGCCTGGTCTGATGAGTCTCGATTTCTGTTGAGACATTCAGATGGTAGAGTCAGAATTTGGCGTAAACAGAATGAGAACATGGATCCATCATGCCTTGTTACCACTGTGCAGGCTGGTGGTGGTGGTGTAATGGTGTGGGGGATGTTTTCTTGGCACACTTTAGGCCCCTTAGTGCCAATTGGGCATCGTTTAAATGCCACGGCCTACCTGAGCATTGTTTCTGACCATGTCCATCCCTTTATGACCACCATGTACCCATCCTCTGATGGCTACTTCCAGCAGGATAATGCACCATGTCACAAAGCTCGAATCATTTCAAATTGGTTTCTTGAACATGACAATGAGTTCACTGTACTAAAATGGCCCCCACAGTCACCAGATCTCAACCCAATAGAGCATCTTTGGGATGTGGTGGAACGGGAGCTTCGTGCCCTGGATGTGCATCCCACAAATCTCCATCAACTGCAAGATGCTATCCTATCAATATGGGCCAACATTTCTAAAGAATGCTTTCAGCACCTTGTTGAATCAATGCCACGTAGAATTAAGGCAGTTCTGAAGGCGAAAGGGGGTCAAACACAGTATTAGTATGGTGTTCCTAATAATCCTTTAGGTGAGTGTATATTCTATATTCCAACCCTAAATGCATATTGAACACATTGAATATTCACAATGTATTCACAAATAATTTTATGTAGAATATTATAGGCTATATTAATATGCTTTTTATTTATTTATTTAAGTTTCCTAAAATTAGACATGACTTTGAGAGTATAGAGATGTCTTTACATTTAAATAATTTATTCTTTATTCGCTAATTTTTTTTTTAAATATTGTCTTTATTTGGTAAATTTGTTTCATTTTTGTGAATCAGTTCATTTCAATGAATCATTTCAAAACTCTGATTCAAAGATTCATTTCATTTGGCTCTTTGTGTGATGTTTCTCATTAATTACTTTGTTCTGATATATATATATATACACACAAGTATATATAAAAGTGATGTCCAGAGGGAATTTGTTTTTAATGACCCTATACGTTCAAATAAACCATCAAAATATACTTTATTATTTTTTAAATATTTTAAATATGAGGGAAGAACAAAACACTAAACTTGGTTAAGGTATTTATCTGATAGAATTATTTGTCAAAAAAGGCAAACTACAGGATTTATTTTACTATGGAAAAACTAAATGGATAGAAAAACAAAAAGCTCACTGGAAAAACAACACAATCAGTTATTCATATTTTTTTTGGTTCTCTCTTGTTTTTTCATGTGTTTTGCATATGTTCCTAATTTCTTTGTATGACAGCCTGGCCAAAAATTATGTCTGCACAGTTTGGCATTTTTTTATTGCGTTATTATCACAAATAAAACAAATGACTCCAAGCATAAGTACGCAATATGCTTATAAAATCTTTAATAATGCTTGAATAAAGGGTGAAGATGTCAATTTTCCTAGGCCGGACATCACATATATACAGTGGGGAGAACAAGTATTTGATACACTGCCGATTTTGCAGGTTTGCCCACTTACAAAGCATGTAGAGGTCTGTAATTTTTATCATAGGTACTCTTCAACTGTGAGAGACGGAATCTAAAACAAAAATCCAGAAAATCACATTGCATGATTTTTAAATAATTAATTTGCATTTTATTGCATGACATAAGTATTTGATACATCAGAAAAGCAGAACTTAATATTTGGTACAGAAACCTTTGTTTGCAATTACAGAGATCATACGTTTCCTGTAGTTCTTGACCAGGTTTGCACACACTGCAGCAGGGATTTTGGCCCACTCCTCCATACAGACCTTCTCCAGATCCTTCAGGTTTCGGGGCTGTCGCTAGGCAATACGGACTTTCAGCTTCCTCCAAAGATTTTCTATTGGGTTCAGGTCTGGAGACTGGCTAGGCCACTCCAGGACCTTGAGATGCTTCTTACGGAGCCACTCCTTAGTTGCCCTGGCTGTGTGTTTCGGGTCGTTGTCATGCTGGAAGACCCAGTCACGACTCATCTTCAATGCTCTTACTGAGGGAAGGAGGTTGTTGGCCAAGATTTCACGATACATGGCCCCATCCATCCTCCCCTCAATACGGTGCAGTCGTCCTGTCCCCTTTGCAGAAAAGCATCCCCAAAGAATGATGTTTCCACCTCCATGCTTCACGGTTGGGATGGTGTTCTTGGGGTTGTACTCATCCTTCTTCTTCCTCCAAACACGGCGAGTGGAGTTCAGACCAAAAAGCTCTATTTTTGTCTCATCAGACCACATGACCTTCTCCCATTCCTCCTCTGGATCATCCAGATGGTCATTGGCAAACTTCAGACGGGCCTGGACATGCGCTGGCTTGAGCAGGGAAACCTTGCGTGCGCTGCATGATTTTAATCCATGACGGCGTAGTGTGTTACTAATGGTTTTCTTTGAGACTGTGGTCCCAGCTCTCTTCAGGTCATTGACCAGGTCCTGCCGTGTAGTTCTGGGCTGATCCCTCACCTTCCTCATGATCATTGATGCCCCACGAGTTGAGATCTTGCATGGTGCCCCAGACCGAGGGAGATTGACCGTCATCTTGAACTTCTTCCATTTTCTAATAATTGCGCCAACAGTTGTTGCCTTCTCACCAAGCTGCTTGCCTATTGTCCTGTAGCCCATCCCAGCCTTGTGCAGGTCTACAATTTTATCCCTGATGTCCTTACACAGCTCTCTGGTCTTGGCCATTGTGGAGAGGCTGGAGTCTGTTTGATTGAGTGTGTGGACAGGTGTCTTTTATACAGGTAACGAGTTCAAACAGGTGCAGTTAATACAGGTAATGAGTGGAGAACAGGAGGGCTTCTTAAAGAAAAACTAACAGGTCTGTGAGAGCCGGAATTCTTACTGGTTGGTAGGTGATCAAATACTTATGTCATGTCATAAAATGCAAATTAATTAGTTAAAAATCATACAATGTGATTTTCTGGATTTTTGTTTTAGATTCCGTCTCTCACAGTTGAAGAGTACCTATGATAAAAATTACAGACCTCTACATGCTTTGTAAGTAGGAAAACCTGCAACATCGGCAGTGTATCAAATACTTGTTCTCCCCACTGTATATGTATGTGTGTGTGTGTGTGTGTGTTTGTGTGTGTGCAATGTAGTATTATATTACTGTATATGTTATAATATATTATCCAACCGTGGATGAAGTTACACAAAGTGAAGCTGGCGTGTTTTGTCCTTCCTACTGTGTTACGCAAGATCTGTACGCCTCACCTTCAGTGGGCGGATGTTTAAATTCACACACCGGAATAGTTTTACACACCTACATCCACCTTCCGCCTCCATCAGGAATCGCCCAGTTAAAACGATGGCCCACGTGTGGAAGTTTTCCTCCTCTACAGCCTCGACACACCGCTCTCCATTACAGCAGACTGTTTTAATGCTCTCATGCAGGTCAAAGGTCATATATGAGAGCGCTAATCTGTCAGAGACCAAATGGAGAGTCAATCGAGACTTTTGCTTCTCAGATGTTTCTCCTGAATTACATGTATCAGATTTGCTGAAGGTCAGAGATCTCAATATGAACTCAAGCATTTCTCATCAGATCACATTCATTTTATGCCTCTCAACTCTCACTCTATGGCAAATGTCTCATTTGTGTCTATTTTTATTTGTTTGTTTTGTAAGATATTGGTTGTTATATGTGAAATGTGAACGCTGTAGAGAAAGAATCGCCTGTACTTCAGTGTTTGTGAGTGTGTTATTATAATGTATTTTTAACACTGGTGTGAGTGAACAGCTAAATCTGACACAGAGGTTGTGTGAGTCCTCCATGGCAACACACTGGTGTTTTAACAGCACGAATCTGTGATTCTCATGGGCATAAACTCTCACAGGGCTTCAGACCCTCTGCGTGCTAAAATATGCTGTCTCAAATTTTAAGTGATCTCTGCAATTAGTGATCTTGAGCAGCTTGACAGGCTGGAAAATCAGAGGGAACGATTGAAGCAATTTGATGGAGTGTGTAAACTCCACGTTCAACCACACACAAACACTCTCACACACACTCTCTCTCACACACGCACACAAACACACACACTCTATCTCTCACACACACTCTCACACACACACACTCATGCACACAAACACACTCACACACACTCACAAACACACACACTCACACAAACACACTCTCACACACACACAGACACACTCACAAACACACACCCACAAACACTCTCACACACAAACACTCACAAACACTCACACAAACACACACACACACTCACTCACAAACACACTCTCAAACACACTCACAAACACACTCAAACAAACACACACACAAACACACACACTCACAAACACACTCTTACACACTCACAAACACAATCACACACACATACACACTCTCACACACACATACACACACTCTCACACACACACACTCACGCACACACACAAACACACACACTTACTCTCACACATGCACACTCACAAACACACACACCCATACTCACACACACACACAAACACACTCACACTCTCACACACTCACAAACACATACACTTACTCTCACACATGCACACTCACAAACACACACACTCACAAACACACTCATACTCACACACACACTCATACTCTCACACACACACACTCACAAACACACGCGCACACACAAATACACACACTCTTACACATGCACACTCTCAAACACACACTCTCACACACTCAAACATACACTCTCACACACACTCACAAACATACACTCTCACAAACACACACTCTCACACACTCAGAAACATACACTCTCACACACACTCACAAACACACACACACACACACACACACAGAGACTCATTCACTCACACAAACACACTCACACACACTCACAAACACACACACTCACACAAACACACTCTCACACACACACACACACACTCACAAACACACACTCACAAACACACTCAAACACACACACACACACACATACACAAACATACACTCTCACACACACACTCTCAAACACTCACACAAACACACTCACAAACACACTCTCACACACACACACTCACAAACACACACACACTCACATACACACACACACACACTCTATTTCTCTGTCTCTCACACACACACACACACTCTAACACACTCGCATACACACACACACTCACTCGCTCTATCTCTCTCTCTCTCACACACACACACACACACACACAGGAGAACCTATTTTAGGTTAACGGCTAAATCTAGAGGCTTTGTCTGTTTTGAGCAAAAGAGCTTTTCCCCAAACGCACAACACAACTCAATAACCTCTGTATTTATTAACCAAAAAACTGATAAAGGTGTTGAAATACTGCATCTGTTCAACTCACATCTGTACTATTTTTGATGTATCCTGCACAGAAGAATGGTGTCCTGCAGTGTCTTTTTAGCATTATAGTAATGCTTTAGATTAGGGAACACACATTCACAACATTTTTACACAAACTAATGTTATTTCAGAGATCGTGACTGGACGGCACTCATGTATTGAGGTCATGTGACATCAGTTTCACATACAGTATTTAGTATGCTAGTGTTTTATTCTGTGTTCAGTGAGGCTGGTGTCATGTGATTGAGTTTCTCAGTTGCTGTTAATCTGATGAACAGTGTTTGACCTCTTTGAAAGCGTTCAGCTCTTCAGTGCCTGCGTCTGATTCCTCTCCGCGCTCATCGGGAGTGTTTTTCTGATGGAAAAGCCTTTGGTGTGCTCATGTTTACTCAAACCCAGCACGCCTGAATGTGTCTGTTTATAGCAAGCAAACATGCCATTTGGCACCTTCTGCCTGCTTTCTGCCTTTCTCTCCTCATTTCCTGTCTTCTTCTGTTTCTCTTCGGCTCTCGCTTTGTTTCTTGTCTTCCTTCTGCTTGTAGAAAACTTGAGGTGTGAGCGAAGAGTGAAAAAAAACTCTGTATCTCCACACATTCGGCATGTGTTTGCAAAATGTGACATACCTGTAGTTTGACAAGAACAATATAAGAAAACTATATATGGATTAACTGGCTGAGACACTGTTAAATCATGCCATCAAAGACTGAGTGAATGTCAAAGACAAGTTGATACCATGATGGAAAGTGTTGACACGGCATAAAAACTGTATCAAATTTAATTATATTTTATTGAGGCGTTTACCGTGCAAAACCAGCCACCATAATGTGAGGCTGTTGCGGGGGGTTACTAAGACAATTAATGTGGTTGCTAAGGTGTTTTGGGTGGTTGTCAGGGGGTTGCTAAGGTGTTTTGTATGGTTGTGTTTTAGTTGCTTGTTAAGTGGTTTCTGATGGGTTCTGGGTGGTTGTTAGATGAGTGTTAAAGTGTTGTTAGGTGGCTGCTAAGGTGTTTGGATGGTTGCTAAGGTGTTTTGGGTGGTTATGTGGTTGCTGAGGTGTTTTGAGTTCTTACTAAAGTGTTTTAGTTGCTTGTTAAGTGGTTACTAATGGGTTCTGGGTGTTTGTTAGGTGAGTGTTAAAGTGTTTTGGGGGTTGTTAGGTGGTTGCTAAGTTGTTTTGGGTGGTTGCTAATGTGTTTGTGTTGTTGTTAAAGTGTTTAATTGCTTTTTAAGTGGTTACTAATGGGTTCTGGGTGTTTGTTAGATGAGTGTTAAAGTGTTTGGGTGGTTGTTAGGTGGTTGCTAAGGTGTTTTGGGTGGTCATCAGGGGGTTGCTAAGGTGTTTTGGCTGGTTGCAAAGGTGTTTGTGTTGTTGTTAACGTGTTTAGTTGCTTGTTAAGTGGTTACTAAGGAGTTCTGGGTGGTTGTTAATGAGTGTTAAAGTGTTTTGGGTGGTTGTTAGGTGGTTGCTGGGGTGTTTTAGGTGCTTACTAAAGTGTTTAGTTGCTTGTTAAGTGGTTACTAATGGGTTCTGGGTGTTTGTTAGGTGAGTGTTAAAGTGTTTGGGTGGTTGTTAGGTGGTTGCTAAGGTGTTTTGGGTGGTCATCAGGGGGTTGCTAAGGTGTTTTGGGTGGTTGCGAAGGTGTTTGTGTTGTTAAAGTGTTTAGTTGCTTGTTAAGTCGTTACTAATGACTTCTGGGTGGTTGTTAAATGAGTGTTTAGGTGGCTGCAAAGGTGTTTGGGTGGTTGTTATATGGTTGTTAGGTGGTTACTAATGGGTTCTGGGTGGATTTTAGTTGTTTTTTTGGATGGTTGACGTGGTTGGTAAGGTATTCTGGGTGGTTGCTAGGGTGTTTTGGGTGTTGCAATGTGGTTGTTAAGGTGTTCTGAGTGCCTGCAAGGTCATTGCTAAAGGTGTTCTGGGTGGTTGCTAGGGTGTTTTGGAGGGTTGCTAGGTAGTTTCTATGGTGTTTGGGGTGGTTGTTAGGTAGTTGCTAAAGTGTTTGGGTGGTTGCTAGGTGTTTGATAAGGTGTTATGGGTGGTTGCTAGGTGATGCACACACTCAAATTTAATACTTATTGTTAGAGGTTTGATCACATAGTAATAGTCACACTTACCTAAGCAAACACAATTAAAATAACTTATTCATCTAAACTGCCAATGACATCATTACATCATGGTATCAAAGACTATAGAGCGAAATGTCAAAGACAGGAAGATGATACTGTGAGGTAAAATACAGACAAGACATCAAATGTCACGTTACGCAACAGAAGAAAATGAGAAAATAGAAGGAAACCTCACAAAACTACAACTGACTCATTGCATGAGTTTGTCATCAATAATAGTTCTTATGCTGAGAAATGAATCACTATCATTGTGTTTTCATGTGAATCACTGAAGCTTTTTGAGATGTAAATGTGATTCTGAATGGTGTCTTAACCAAAGCAAGCAGTCGTGGAGTGGCATTCACAACCCATTTTACTGATTTCAGAGTGAAAAATGTAGGAAAAAAGCCTTCATTTTCTCCTGCCGAAGCGCTGTGATGGTGTAAAGTGTGCGTTAGATCTGAATGTAAGCTTGCAGTGTGTTCTGAGGAAGCTTTTAGACCAGGACGTGGATAATGAGCATGTTTATGTTTCACATCCATCATTATTTGAAATTATTGATGGAAGCAATTTAATGTTGACTGGCATTAAATTACTAAAGAAAAAGATTTTACAACAGCAGCCTAAAACAATGACCAAATAGATATTTCAATTTAGCAATCAGCAAATAAACAATCATGCTAAATGTTTGGGCGTGATGATCATAAATAATGTTGGAAATCACATATAAATATTAAAAATACTTGTAGTTTTATATAATATTGCAATCACTAAAGACATGTCAAATCAGTGTGTATATACCGTATATATACAGTTGTGCTCAAAATTATTCATACCCTTGGTAAATATGACCAAAGAAGGCTGTGAAAATAAATCTGCATTGTTAATCCTTTTGATCTTTTATTTTTAACATTTATAAAAATCTAATCTTTGATTGGAGAATACAAATTTTAAATGGGGGAAAAATCTCATTATGAAATAAATGTTTTTCTCTAATACACATTGCTCACAATTAATCATACCCTTTTATTCAATACTTTTTGCAACCTCCTTTTTCCCAGATAACAGCTCTGAGTCTTCTTCTATAACGCCTGATGAGTTTGATCAGAGACCATTCCTCCATACAGAATCTCTCCAGATCCTTCAGATTCCCAGCTCTTCTCTTCAGTTCCCTCATCTTCTGTAGGGTTCAGGTCAGGGACTGGGATGGTCATGGCAGAAGCTTCATTTTGTGCTTAGTGTCACATTTGTGTGTTGATTTTGATGTTTGTTTTGGATCATTGTCCTGATGGACGATCCAACCACGGCCCATTATAAGATTTCTAGCAGAGGCCGTCAGGTTTTGATGTTTTATCTGTTGGTATTTGCTAGAATCCATGATGCCATGTATCTGAACAAGATGTCTGGGATCTGGCAGAAAATTAGGCCCACAACATTAAAGATCCAGCGGTATATTTTACTGTACACATGGGGTACTTTTTTATCCCTGGGTGCACCAAACCCATCTTGAGTGTTTGCTAACAAAAAGCACTTGTTGTGACAACGGCTCGACCAACATGCTGTTGCATCATTTTGCCTGTGGATAAAATGGCACTTTATTGTTATTATTATTGTCTTCTGTTACTTCTCCCTTCATAGTGAGCCAGGGATGGAGATATGTAAATGTTTGCTTTCATGTGGGATCCAGGCAGCTTGTTAGAGAAAGGCTTTCACAGTTTCCCGGGCGTGTGAGTTTGGCACCGAGCGCAGTGACGGCTGTGGCACCTCAGAGGTGAAGTGTGGAAAACACAGAAATAACATCCAGCTCAGACCGCCGCTCATGAGCACAATAACTCGCCCCTCTGCTTTCCAACAATTGTAGAAGTCTTTTGGTAATTAATTTCTGCCGGCGGAGGCCCGCACGCCTCATTGAGGGCGGATTTGGCCTCGCGTCTGTAATATGAGTCTGTGTTTGATTAATTATGATATAGAAGGGCAGATCTATCTACATGTCAGTCTCTCTCTCTCTCTCTCTCTCTCTCTCTCTCTCTATCTATCTATCTATCTGTATGTCTGTCTGTCTGTCTATCTATCTATCTATCTGTCTGTCTGTCTGTCTGTCTGTCTATCTGTATATCTATCTATCTATCTGTCTGTCTGTCTATCTATCTATCTATCTATCTATCTGTCTATCTGTCTGTCTGTCTGTCTGTCTGTCTATCTATCTGTCTGTCTATCTATCTGTCTGTCTGTCTGTCTGTCTGCCTATCTATCTATCTATCTATCTATCTATCTATCTATCTATCTATCTATCTATCTATCTATCTATCTATCTATCTATCTGTCTGTCTGTCTGTCTGTCTGTCTGTCTGTCTGTCTGTCTGTCTGTCTGTCTATCTGTCTGTCTATGTGTCTATCTATCTGTCTATCTATCTATCTATCTATCTATCTATCTATCTATCTATCTATCTATCTGTCTGTCTGTCTGTCTGTCTGTCTGTCTGTATATCTATCTATCTATATGTCTGTCTGTCTATCTATCTATCTATCTATCTATCTATCTATCTATCTATCTATCTATCTATCTATCTATCTATCTATCTGCCTGTCTATCTGTCTGTCTATCTGTCTATCTATCTATCTGTCTATCTATCTGTCTGTCTGTCTGTCTGTCTATCTATCTATCTATCTGTCTGTCTGTCTGTCTGTCTGTCTGTCTGTCTGTCTAGCTATCTATCTATCTATCTATCTATCTATCTATCTGTCTGTCTATCTGTCTGTCTGTCTGTCTGTCTGTCTGTCTGTCTGTCTGTCTGTCTGTCTGTCTATCTATCTATCTATCTATCTATCTATCTATCTATCTATCTATCTATCTGTCTGTCTGTCTGTCTGTCTGTCTGTCTGTCTGTCTGTCTATCTATCTATCTATCTATCTGTCTGTCTGTCTGTCTGTCTGTCTGTGTGTCTGTCTATCTATCTATCTATCTATCTATCTATCTATCTATCTATCTATCTATCTATCTATCTATCTATCTATCTATCTATCTATCTGTCTGTCTGTCTGTCTGTCTGTCTGTCTGTCTGTCTGTCTGTCTGTCTGTCTGTCTGTCTGTCTATCTATCTATCTATCTATCTATCTATCTATCTATCTATCTATCTATCTATCTGTCTGTCTGTCTGTCTGTCTGTCTGTCTGTCTGTCTGTCTGTCTGTCTATCTATCTCCCATCTCTCTCTCTCTCTGTCTGTCGTTGTATCTTTCATTCTATCATTCTATCTATCATTCCATCCATCCGGTTATGCAACATCCTCATCCATTTTTTTGGCCCTTTAGAACTTAATCCTGAAAATCTGTTTTTGAGGAATGATTCGCTGTCTAATGGGAATCGTCTTTATAAAAAGATAAGGAGGAAAAACCCCTTTAAAGAGCAGATGACAACAAAAACTCCCACAGATGGGAATCAATAGGGAACGGGGTGTTTTTCACATCCAGCTCAGAGAGTACAAAGCCAGCGCTTCGATAAAACCGCAGAAACAGATTCTCCCACAGATGGAAAAACACTGAAAACATGCGTTGTGCTTTCCTCTTCAGGATCCAAAAATGCAACAAGAGGTCGTTTCAATTGCTTTGTCCTCTTCTCCATCTCTTTCTCTTTCAATGCCTTTTTGAGAGACCATATGAGCCATTGAATATCGACACACAGTATTTGGCTGCCAAAAGGTGCAAATGTTGTTACAGTGGATTGGATTTAATCTGAATACATTTACATAATTTCAAGGGACAAAACCTGTAGAAGAAAAGCAAATTCTCTTGAATGTAATCCACACTTTTTAAACCCGCAGGTTGCATGACCAAAATGTTACCACAAACAAATATTGGATTTTGTGAAACAGTGCATGATTTTTTTCCTTCATATTATTTGACTTGAACAGATTTTAAGGCATTCATGCCTACATGTTCAAAGCCAATGTGATGAAATCTGCATGTTTGCTTACATATTACATATGCATCTGGCAAAAAGGTTAAAAATATACTTTCACATGTATCTGTCTACTCAAAGAACAAGCATTTGACACATTTTAGGATTAATTGAACACGATCCAGGGTTGTTTGAGGCGATTCTTTGTTTATCAGAAGAAAAATCTGATCAAGTCGACCTTTGGCAGCGCTCAGATGACCCGGACAGCGAGAACAACGTCCAGACGCGTTCAGCCCTCCTTCGCTGTATAGGTGGATGAGGAGACAGAACTAATCGCCTCTCAGACATCTGACAGCAGGGTGTTCAAATTAAAGCTTTCAGAAATGAAGCCAGGCCGGAGCGTTCAGCTCGCTTTGGTTGCCGTAATAAGGCCACCTCAGAGAGGTCTTGTTGTTAAGACCCAAAGACAGGCTCCTCTACCTCATTAAACACAGACAAGAGCCTGGCATGTCTTCTCTTATGTAAAACTCTCCATGTCGAGTCAAAAGATGAGTGCAAATGCTGTAGCCGTCCACACTCCAGGTGTCAAGCCCCAGAAATATTGGATTTCATGTAATTGACCGTGACACTTTCACCTCAAAACATCAAATAACGACACACCAAAACATTCGTGCTGGAGGAAAAGAAAAAAGATAGTTATCATACATATCAAAAATGTTGTTTAGTCCAAACCTCTTGTTTTATGACAAATAAATAAAGGTACACATGTAAAAACATCCCATTTGTTTGAATTTCCTTTGCTTATTAATTTAGACAAATGGTTAATGTAACTTATAATAACTTGTTTTAACACTGACATCTAGTGTACGTAACATGACATTATAATACAAGGTATAGGCTAATATTCTCATAATTTCCATGTTTGTAGTGCAGTAGATACTGACTTAATGCTTTATGAATTGATTTATTTCATTAGCTGATTTTTTTAATCACATTTTGTTCTCAGAATAGACAATTTTATATAGTGAACTGGTGCTTTTAATCCCTTAAAAACACATTTTGCTCTTATTAAATTTAAATGTGTAAAAAGTGTTTAACCAAAAGAAAAACTATTTATGTAATAAAAAAAAGATGTATTTATATCAGATCTTTAACCAATAAAACCAAGAATTACATTACAATTACTGAAATTATCTGTAATTATATAAAAGAAAATAACCATAACCCATTTACCAAAAGAACTATATATATATATATATATATATATATATATATATATATATATATATATATATATATATATATTAAATAAATAAATAAAAATAAATCATAATAAATTGTTGATCAAAGAAAGATCAGTTTATGTATTTAATGTTGAAGTGGGACTTTTATTTTGACACGCGGCCATATTGACTTACTTCACATCATTCCTGTTACTAAGAACCTACACAAACATTATCCTGTATTAAATAAACTTTTCCCCAAAACTATTAGTGTACTTAAAATACTCAAAGAGACTGAAAAAAATTCTGTTTGGAGATTAAAAGAGCCATTTATCTATAGTCTTTTTTTTTTTTAACTTTAAAATGTATATGGACTTTTATTCTATCCATTCGCAGGCGGCCATCATGAATCCTGAATCCTGTCGCTTCCTTCACATCATTCCTATCTCTCATATTTGCACACAGAGCCACACTGAAAAGCTATTGTTTATTAAGTAAACGTTCTGATCATATAAACAATAAAGCATGATAAGCATGGCCTCCACATCATGCGAGAAGACATTAGGACCCAAAAAGAAAAGCGAGAAGAAGATTGCATCCAAAGAGGAGTTCAGATTACTGTCCAATATCATGGGAGTGATGAATAACTTGAGGAAACAGGTAAATATCATCATATAATATGACGTTTCTGACATATGCATGACATAACCTGACGTATGTGATATATTCATCATATAATATGAGATATCTATCATGCGTCATGTATTATAAGATCTTACATATGCATCATATAATCTGAGATATCTGACATAGGCTTATCCATAATAAAATATGTGATGTCTAACATCGTCTGCGATATCTTTACATAAAATTTACTTAAAGTAATGTCTACCATAAACTGAAAATAAATAATAGTTAAATTCATGTTTACTTTATTTAATTTTTTTCATTTATATTTTTTAAATAATGAAAGATTTTAAATATTTTAATTTTTATTCATTTGTCTTAAAATTAATTTTTATTTTCATGTATATTCATGTCCATGTATATTTCTCTTTTTTCCATTTTATATTAATCACAAAATAACTATCTTTCTGTGGGTCATTATTGCTGATATTATAAATGTGATATTATATGCGATATAAATAAATATTTATATGTTTAATATTTATTTAATAATAAATAAATCAATATGTAAAATATTTTACTATTTAAAAATATGTTAAAACATATGTATGTATATATATATATATATATACACACACACATACACATACATACATAAAAATATAAAATACAAATACAAATGTATAAAATAATAAATAAATAGGTAAAATATTTTGTTATATATATATATATATATATATATATATATATATATATATATAAATAACAAAATATTTTACCTATTTATTATTGTTTTATACATTTGTATTTGTATTTTATATTTTTAGTTGCAATGTTTTTGTATTGATGAGAACATAGAATAGTACAGAATGATTGTGGTAACGAGATAAATTCATTTTAGATCAAATTAATTAATGCAATATTATCTATGCATGCCTGTGCCTGCATTGACTCTAATGCACTGTGTGACCTTTGACCTGTGCTTAGGGAATCCTCTGTGATGTTATCCTGGTGGTGGAGGGGAAGCACATCCTGGCACACAGAGTCGTGCTGGCCGCCGCGAGCCACTTCTTCAACCTCATGTTCACATGTGAGGAACACTTGAGTAATCTAAATTTACACAGATTATTATTGTTATTATGGTTTAAGCAGATGTTGATGTTCTCCCAGCTTGTCCAGCTGGTTTAGCTAATTAAACAGATGTTTCCAGTTGCTCACAGAAGCATGTAAGAGAAATCCTGATATTTTTGCATGTACAGCCAGTATGATGGAGGCCACGAATCATGAGGTGGAGCTTGGAGGAGCAGAGCCAGAGATCATCGAGCTGCTGGTGGAGTTCGTCTACACGGCACGGTGAGACAGAGATAAAGACAATGGCAGCTCCACAGACAGACGAGTGTCCCGTATAGACATACCTAATACATACACTATATTGCCAAAAGTATTGGGACGCCCTCCAAATCATTGAATTCAGGTGTTCAATCACTTCATGGCCAAAGGTGTATAAATCAAGCACTAGGCATGCAGACGCTTCTACAAACATTTGTGAATGAATGGGTTGCTCTCAGGAGCTCAGTGAACTCAAGCGTGGTACCGTGATAGGTTGCCACCTGTGCAATAAGTCCATTCGTGAAATTTCCTCACTACTAAATATTCCACACTCAACTGTTAGTGGTATTATAACAAAGTGGAAGCAATTGGGAACAACAGCCACGAAGTGCTAAGCCACATAAAATCACAGAGCGGGGTCAGCGCATGCTGAGGTGCACAGTGCGCAGAAGTCGCCAACTTTCTGCAGAGTCAACAGCTACAGACCTCCAAACTTCAGATTAGCTCAAGAACAGTGTGTAGAGAGCTTCATGGAATGGGTTTCCATGGCCGAGCAGCTCATCCAAGCCTTACATCACCAAGTGCAATGCAAAGCGTGGGATGCAGTGGGGTAAAGCACGCCGCCACTGGACTCTAGAGCAGCGGAGACGTGTTCTTTGGAGTGACCAATCACGCTTCTCTGTCTGGCAATCCGATGGACGAGTCTGGGTTTGGCGGTTGCCAGGAGAACGGGACTTGCCTGACTGCATTGTGCCAAGTGTAAAGTTTGGTGGAGGGGGGATTATGGTGTGGGGTTGTTTTTCAGGGGTTGGGCTTGGCCCCTTAGTTCCAGTGAAAGGAACTCTTAATGCTTCAGCATACCAAGACATTTTGGACAATTTCATGCTCCCAACTTTGCGGGAACAGTTTGGGGATGGCCTCTTCCTGTTCCAACATGACTGCGCACCAGTGCACAAAGCAAGGTCCATAAAGACATGGATGAGCGAGTTTGGTGTGAAGGAACTTGACTGGCCTGCACAGAGTCCTGACCTCAACCCGATAGAACACCTTTGGGATGAATTAGAGCGGAGACTGGGAGCCAGGCCTTCTCGTCCAACATCAGTGCTTGACCTCACAAATGCGCTTCAAGAAGAATGGTCACAAATTCCCATAAACACACTTCTAAACCTTGTGGAAAGCCTTCCCAGAAGAGTTGAAGCTGTTATAGCTGCAAAGGGTGGGCCAACTCCATATTAAACCCTACGGATTAAGAATGGGATGTCATTAAAGTTCATGTGCATGTAAAGACAGGCGTCCCAAAACCTTTGGCAATATAGTGTATAATACATATAACCAAATACATATCTTACACACAGATTTATATAAGTAACTGCTCTCTGTGTTTTGGGTGTATCTCAGAATCTCAGTGAACAGTAATAATGTCCAGTCTCTGCTGAACGCCGCTAACCAGTACCAGATTGAACCGGTGAAGAAGATGTGTGTGGATTTCCTGAAGGAGCAGGTGGACGCCACCAACTGTCTGGGTGAGACGTCGCCATCTTTCTGTGCAAAACTTGTGCCATTCACTGTCTTGAATTTTTGTATTTTTTATCCCCATGTCTGTTTAATTTCCATTTCTATTAATTACAAGATAATTATGTATTTCTGTGATTTATTATTCCTCATAATGTATTATAAATCTACAATTATATCTGACATATTTGTCATATAATATGAGATCTGATATATGCATCATATGATATGAAATATCTGACGTATGCATAACAAAATACATAAACACCATATCGTCTGCGATATCTTTACATACTGAAAATTTATATAAATGGATACGATTTACTAAAAATAATGTTTACTTTATTTAATAAAAAACTTCTTGCATATTTTTATGTAATTTGTGAATTATTTTTGTATTAATTATATATTATAAATCTGATATTATATCTGACAGATCGTTATATTTATCGTATAATATGAGGTAGCTAATATAATGTAATATGAGATCATATAATCTAAAATATGGCATATCTAACATATGTATTATATTGTCTGTGATATCTTTATAAACTTCACATTAATTTTACTAAAAGTGTCTTATAATAACTTAAATATAAATGGATAACAGGTACATTTATGTTTACTTTAATTGTAAAACAATTTTAAACAACGTTATGCATATTTTTTAAATAATAAAATATTTTCAAATATTTATATTTATAAATGTTTTACATTTGTCTTGAAAAGTATTTTTATTTTTGTGTCTATTTAACTTCTATATCTCTTTTTTTCTATTTTATTTCTATTAATTACAAGACAATTACTTGTAATTATAAAAACTGAAAATAGATAATAGGTACATTTATTTTTACTGTAGTTAATAGAACAATTTTTTTGACATATTTTTACCTATTATATATTTTCAGTTTATTGTAAGACATTATTTTTAGTCATTTTTATGTAAAGTATGTAAGTATTTATAATTAATAAATGTAAATATTTAAAAAATTTTATTACCTAAAATGTTACATTTTTATTTAAGTAAATATAAATTTACCCATTATCTTTTTTCAGTTTTTATAATTACAAGTAATTATCTTGTAATTAATAGGTATTAATTAGGTCATACATTATATTATTATAATATATTAATTAATTAATTAATTAATTACTTAACTAATTAATATTAATTAGGTAATAATGTATTTTAAATATTTACATGGATTAATTACAAATATTTACATACTTTACATAAAAATGACTAAAAATAATGTATTACAATAAACTGAAAATATATAATAGGTAAGTTTATGTCTACTTTATTTAATTTTTGTATACTTTATTTAATTGTAAAACATTTTTAAATAATAAATTATTTTAAATATTTATACATAACTTTTTATATGAAATGTATTTTTATTTTCATGTCTATTTAATTTCTATTTCTCATTTTTTTATTTCTATTAATTGCAGGTAATTTATATATATATATTCAGTATATTAAGGTAATTTATATATTTCTGTAGGTTACTATTATTGATATTATAAATCTGATATTATAAAAATGTTTTACATGTGTTTTTTAAAATCAGTGTTCACATTAAAACTTTAATCTAAAAATTGACAAGCTTCAGGTAAAATTTAACACATTATAATTTACATTTAAAAATGTAAACAATGGTAGAAAATGTAATGGTCAGCGAAGTATTGTGCATCTTTATACAGCAGAAATAACTGAGGAGTGTTGTGATTGGTTGTCTTCCGTAAGGC
Source organism: Coreius guichenoti (assembly GCA_039654105.1). Lineage (NCBI taxonomy): Eukaryota > Metazoa > Chordata > Actinopteri > Cypriniformes > Gobionidae > Coreius > Coreius guichenoti. Next base: position 3,091,846 of record CM077184.1, read on the forward strand.
ATCAGCGCATTGGCCGAGTGTCTGAACTGTCCTGAGCTGAAGGTGGCGGCAGATGATTTCATCCACCAGCACTTCACAGACGTCTATAAGATGGACGAGTTCCTGCAGCTGGACGTTAAGCAGGTGACACACCTGCTCCAGCAGGACACGCTGACCGTCCGAGCCGAAGATCAGGTCAGAGGTCGCGGGACGCTGGGACATGAGCGGTGTTTACTAGCATGAGTTACATGTTGATGTGTGACTGCAGATCTACGACGCGGCGGTGCGGTGGCTGAAGTACGACGTGTTGAATCGCCAGCAGTTCATCGTTGACATTCTGGGGAAGGTGCGATTCCCTCTCGTCTCCAAAAACTTCCTCAGTAAGACCGTTCAAGCCGAACCGCTGATCCAGGACAACCCCGAGTGCCTGAAGATGGTCATCTGTGAGTTACCAACACATTAGTATAGAAATTATTAAGATTAATTATTCACATTTTTTTTTTATATCCATCCATCCATCCATCCACCCTCCACCTATCTATCTATCTATCTTGTCCATCCATCCATCTATCTATCTATCTATCCACCTATCTATCTATCTATCTATCTATCTTGTCCATCCATCCATCCATCTATTTTGTCCATCCATCCATCTATCTATCTATCTATCCATTCATCCATACATCTTGTCCATCCGTCCATCCATCCATCCATCTATCTATCAGTCCATCGATCCATCCGTCCATCCATCTATCCATCTATCCATCTATCCATCTATCTATCTATCTATCTATCTATCTATCTATCTATCTATCTATCTATCTATCTATCTATCTATCTATCTATCTATCCATCCATCCATCCATACATCTTGTCCATCCGTCCATCCATCCATCCATCTATCAGTCCATCCATCCATCCATCTATCAGTCCATCGATCCGTCCATCTGTCCATCCATCTATCTATCTATCTATCTATCTATCTATCTATCTGTCTATCTTGTCCATCCATCCATCCATCTATTTTGTCCATCCATCCATCTATCTATCTATCTATCCATTCATCCATACATCTTGTCCATCCGTCCATCCATCCATCCATCCATCTATCAGTCCATCCATCCATCCATCTATCAGTCCATCGATCCATCCGTCCATCCATCCATCCATCTATCTATCTATCTATCTATCCATCCATCCATACATCTTGTCCATCCATCCATCCATCCATCCATCTATCAGTCCATCCATCCATACATCTTGTCCATCCGTCCATCCATCCATCCATCTATCAGTCCATCCATCCATCTATCAGTCCATCGATCCGTCCGTCTGTCCATCTATCTATCTATCTATCTATCTATCTATCTATCTATCTATCTATCTATCTATCTATCTATCTATCTATCCATACATCTTGTCCATCCATCCATCCATTTATCAGTCCATCGATCCGTCCATCGATCCGTCCGTCCATCTTGTCCGTCCTATCTATCTATCTATCTATCTATCTATCTAATCCGTATGTCCGTCCGTCCATCCATCCATCCATCCAAAAAATTTTTATATAATCTTTCAGATAATTTTTTCTTCTTTCACAAATAATTCTTTAAAGTCGAGCTGACACTGTGTGTGTGTGTGTGTGTGTGTTTGTTCTCAGGTGGGATGCGTTATCATCTCCTGTCTCCAGAGGACCGTGAGGAGCTCGGCGAGAGCAGTCGACCCCGGCGTAAGAAACACGACTACCGTATCGCTCTGTTCGGAGGCTCGCAGCCGCAGTCCTGCCGCTACTTTAACCCGAAGGTACGCGCTCACAGGAATCAGAGCAACTGCTTTATCATGCCAACAAGACTGGCAGATCAACAGCCGTGGAAAAACTGGAAATATTTTATTTATGTAATAAAATTTTTTATAAAAATTTAATTAATAAAATTAATAAAAATCATTAATATATAATCATAAATCATGAACATTTTAAAGTCTTTGTTAAAATATACATATTTCACTTTATGTAATCTAGGTCTCTATAAAATAATTTTTAAAAATCCTGCAAACACTAACCACTTAAACTGAGATCCACAGCCATGGAAAAACTGGAAATATTTTATATATTATTGAATTTTATTTAATAATTGGTGTTTTTCTTGCAATAAATGTGTTAAAATGGCAAAATAAGTAAAATCAAAAAGTCATGAAATGTTAAAATTCTTTCATGGATAAATGTTCCACTTTATGTAATTAAAGTCTCTATAAAATAATTTTATATATTTATATATAAATTTAATATATATATATATATATTTTTTTTTTTAATAATAAGCATTTTTGCAACAAAAATATCCAAATAATAAAATAAATAAAACCATGAAGTCATGAAAATAATAATAAATATAATTTTTTCATTTTATGTAATCAAAGTCTCTACATAAAGATCGTTAAAAAAATCATTATCCTGCAATCACAAACCACTGGGACTGAGATAAACAACTGTTGAGGGTTTTTTTTTTTAAATAATAAAATTAAAAACAAATAAATCATAAAGTCATGAAACTTATAATGAATAGAAATTTTTCAGTTGTAATCAAATTCTCTATAAAGTTATTTTTAAAAATCTTGATCCTGCAATCACAAACTGGGAGCGTCACAGAGCGTTATCTGTGTTTGTGTGTTTCAGGATTACAGCTGGACGGACATTCGCTGCCCCTTTGAGAAACGGCGGGACGCCACGTCCGTGTTCTGGGACAATGTGGTGTACATCCTGGGCGGCTCTCAGCTCTTCCCCATCAAACGGATGGACTGCTACAACGTGGTGAAGGACAGCTGGTACTCCAAACTCGGGCCGCCGAATCCACGGGACAGTCTGGCCGCCTGCGCCTCTAAAGGAAAGATCTACACCTCCGGAGGGTCCGAAGTGGGTGAGTCTGTCCAGACCGTCCTGTGGGTTTGGATTTGAGGGGTTTATGAAGAGAAAATGAAAAGCAAATCTTTATGGTGTTAACAGGAAGTTCAGCTCTGAATCTGTTCGAGTGCTATGACACGCGTACGGAGGCGTGGCAGACGAAGCCCAACATGCTGATGCCGCGCTGCAGTCACGGCTCAGTCGAGGCCAACAGTCTCATCTACGTCTGCGGAGGGAGTCTGGGAAACAACGTGTCCGGCAGGGTCCTGAACGACTGCGAGGTCTACGACCCCAACACTGAAGAGTACGTATGACACACCTCACAATAAAGGGACAGTTCACCCAAAAATGAAAATTCTGTCATCATTTACTCACCCTCAAGTTGTTCCAAACCTGTATGAGTTTCTTTCTTCTGTTGAACACAAAACAAGGTATTTTGAAGAATGTTGACAGTGGACGGCACCCATTGACTTCCATAGTATTATTTTTCCTACTATGGAAGTCAGTGGGTGCCGTCAACTGTCTGGTTAGCGACATTCTTCAAAATATCTTCTTTTGTGTTCAACAGAAGAAAGAAACTCATACAGGTTTGGAACAACATGAGGGTGAGCAAATGATGACAGAATTTTCATTTTTGGGTGAACTGTCCCTTTATTGTGAGTTTTAAAGGATATTTCACCCAAAAATGTCAGTTCTCAGTTATGTTATTTTTGTATTATTTATACACCGATCAGGCATAACATTATTGTGTTGGTCCCCTTTTGCTGCTTTCGGTGGTGGACAGGGGTCAGCATGGGCACCCTGACTGGTCAGCGGCTATGCAGCCCCATACGCAACAAACTGTGATGCACTGTGTATTCTGACACCTTTCTATTAGAACCAGCATTAACTTCTTGAGCAATTTGAGCTACAGTAGCTCGTCTGTTTGAACGGACCATACGGGCCAGGCTTCGCTCCCCACGTGCATCAATGAGCCTTGGCCGCCCATGACCCTGTCGCCGGTTCACCACTGTTCCTTCCTTGCAGCACTTTTGATAGATACTGACCACTGCAGACCGGGAACACCCCACAAGAGCTGCAGTTTTGGAGATGCTCTGACCCAGTCGTCTAGCCATCACAATTTGGCCCTTGTCAAACTCGCTCAAATCCTTACACTTGCCCATTTTTCCTGCTTCTAACACATCAACTTTGAGGACAAAATGTTCACTTGCTGCCTAATATATCCCACCCACTAACAGGTGCCGTGATGAAGAGATAATCACTTCACCTGTCAGTGGTCATAATGTTATGCCTGATCGGTGTATATTGTATTATCTATATATATTATATTTACTTTACTTTTATATTATTAATTTACTATTATATTATTTATGAATATTTTGAATTAGCTTTTATGGTTATATTTTCAGTTTTCATTTTAATTGCAGTTTTAGTAGTTTTCTTATGTGCTTTTTTGATTATTTTTTTTAATATTTCTATTTAGGTTTCATTTATTTTATATCAGTTTTAGTTTTTATAGTAAGTTTAAGTCAATTTAGTACTTTCACTTAAACTTATTTATTGCAGTTAAAAGTTTTTTAATGTATGTTTTTCTGTATCTAATATTTATATTTAATTTTATTTCAAATTTGTTTCAATTAATCAAAACGATATTTAGTAGTTTTAGTTAATAATAACAGCACTGCAAAAATGTAGCTCTTTTCTATAAATGGGCTGTCAAGCACTAAAAAGGACAAAAAAAGACTATAAAAGTATAATAAAAATATGATTTTTGTACTATATTCTAAGTCAGGGTTTCCCAAACTGAGGTTTGAGTTGATAAAAAAAGATAATAATTAATTAAATCATAAAAGTGTACAATTTAAATAAATAAATACATTTAAAATCAAATTAAAATAAAACACTTTCTAAAAAAAGATGAAATATTTTATTTGTTTAAATGCAAGTCATGTGACCATTAACTGACATCAGAGATCCATGAATGTGAAAATGTTTTTTTAAATTATTGAAATATCATATAAATATAAAATCTCAGATGGAAATATTTTGAATGTGAAAAGTGTAACAATTTAGTTTAAATACTTATATCTCCTAAAAAATATTTTTAAAAATATGAAGAAATGATGTGTATTTTGTAAGTCTTAATCCATTCACAAAGTATTTTCCAGTACTAAAATTAGTGAATTTTTTAGATTTTTTTTTAATGTGCCGGTTCCGGGTCAAAATGGACCCGAATGCAATAGAGGAGGTTGTAGCGATGTTCAAGATAAGGAACTGACCCAGATTTGGTGGCGTGTGTGTTTTGTGTGTTTCAGGTGGAGGGTTCTCTGTGGGATGCGTGAGGCCCGTAAGAATCACGGTCTGGTGGTGGTGAACTCAAGAATATACGCCGTCGGCGGGCAGAACACACTGGGTATGTTTTTATTTTCATAAGTTTACTTCTCCTGCCAATATTTGGTTTATTTTAATGCATTAATGTTCCTGATAATCCTGGGATGATGATTTCCTATCAGGCACAAGCATCTGAAGTGACAATGAGACGAAGTAACACATTATTTTCTTCAGTCACTGAATACATTTATATAGACAATTCATCCAACAATATTCATAGAATACAATGGCAGAAATGTAATGAAGAAAATGTAATTTAAATTTTATTTTGTAATATTTTATATTTACAATTCTGTACTTTTTACTTTTTTACCTTAACCACTATCTATTTTTTATGTTATTATATTTTATTTTATTTTATTTTGTTAGACTTTTCACTTTATTTGAATTTTTTAATCTATTATTTTAAAATGAATTTAATATAATCTTTGTGTATATATAATAGTATTATAAAATTGATTAATTGCATCTATATAATCGTGATTAATCACATTGAATATATACATATATATATATATATATATAATTAAACTTAATCCCTTTTTAAACTGCCATTGAGATAATGCAGTGATATCTTTACACTTAACACATTTGTTTTGTAATAAATTGACTAATTTTTGTATTAGAATATCTTTTCCTGGGAATCAGTCCATCAGATAGACAGTCATTTTTTTTCGGTGAAACGCCTAAAAAAGTCTCCATTTCAATGTTTTGGTCCATCAGTATATTGAATTATATTCATGTTGTGCAGCATTATCAGCATGAGCTCAGTTTCATCAGCACCCCACATGCACAAGCTCACAGTGGAATAGATGCACTTAAAGTGATTGCATGCCTGTTTATTATGATTAAACCACGTTTTACTGTGATTATGATTGCTACAATTATAGCTTAATCGCATCCGTTTGGTAAAGTACAATGGCATTGTGAGGGTGCCTGTGAACGCAGTCACTGAGGTCAGGTCAGCGCCGTATGTAATGTCCATGTTTCCTCTCAGGCGGTCTGGACTCGGTGGAGTACTACGAGATTGGCAGTAACGAGTGGAAGATGGCGTCTCCGATGCCGTGGAGGGGCGTGACGGTGAAGTGTGCGGCCGTGGGCTCGGTGATCTACGTGCTGGCTGGGTTTCAGGGGGTCGGCCGTTTGGGTCACATCATGGAGTATTACACAGAGACGGACAAATGGGTCGTGTCCAGCAAGGTCCGTGCCTTTCCTGTCACCAGCTGCCTGATCTGTCTGGTGGACACGTGCGGCGCCAACGAGGAGGACATGAATTCAGCGTCTTCATCCTCATCCTCAGCTGATGGAAGGATGTGATGATATAGAACCACTGGAAACCAGACGTTATTGTGCCAAGACATTAGTTGCATTACATATAATTTACCTGATTATGGTTTGTGTCACTCAAATCAAACCAATCAGGTTTAAACATTTAAGACTGCTTTTTGTCTTCATTATTCTGATCTCTCGAGCTGTAATACACTCTTTATGGGCTAACACTTCCAGGAAGGCTGATGTTCCCTGATCTCAGATCAGATTTCCACGGCGCAGAAGAACTTCCATTTTTAGGAAACAGTTGTACCTTCTGCATTTTGGTGATTTTTTTTTTTCTTCCCTTTTGGGGGCTAATATGTGTTTTATGTTGGTTTTATGTATTAAGAATTTGCATTTTGATGTGTGTATATTATGTGTAAAACTTGCAAGTTTTATTTTTTTAATAATGGTCATTTTATCATTTTGATGTTGTAGACCTACAAGCAAACAAGCTGGAAAGTTTGAATGAACAGTTTTTGTAAGAGAAGAGTTATTATTAAGAATCAAAATAAACGTATCTGTTATTCACTGATAATATTTATTTTTTTTCTTTATAATATCAATAAAAGCTTTCTGAATGTTTATTACTTGTTTACGCTTGTTTTTCCTGCAATGAAATCTTATTTTTGAAGACCGAATTAAGACATTAATTCAGTTTTCACTGGCAGTATCATGGATAATATCAGATATTAATATTATATATATTGTTGTACATATTTTAAAATATGCCATATGTGACCCTGGACCACAAAACCAGTCATAAGTCGCACGGGTATATTTGTGGCAATAACCAACAATACATTGTATGGGTCAAAATTATCAATTTTTCTTTTCTGCCAAAAATCATTAGGATATTAAGTAAAGATCATGTTCCATGAAGATATTTTGTAAATTTCCTACCGTAAATATATAAAATGTATTATTAGTAGTAATATGCATTGTTAAGAACTTCATTTGGACAACTTTAAAGGTGATTTTCTCAATATTTAGATTTTTTTGCACCCTCAGATTCCATAATTTAAAATAGTTGTATCTCGACCAAATATTGTCCTACCCCAACAAACCATACATCAATATCTATCATATATCAATATCAATTTATATCTCTCTCTTTCAATTAATGTTTATTAATGTTTTATTCCCATACTTATATACCATGGTTCTGTAAGAAAATCCAAAGAATATAATTAATAATTATGCTTATGATAGTAATCTTTTTTTATTTGAGTAGGAGAGTAGTAAAGGTGGGCACTAGGTGGCGCTTTAGCTTTAAAATTGAGTTTGAATACGTGTTGAGTCGAGTATATATATAAATAAAATGTTTTAGTTACTATTGAAGGATCTTCATTCATCTTAGGCCAATTAAAAATCATAATTTAGATGTACTTTATAATGTTCGCGAGGTATTGGAAGGATTTGGAAATGTTTTACGAATTCTAATACGTTGACGGATTTGGACATTAATATTAATTACGTAAGGTGACGTTCGTCTTGTAGTCCTACCCGATTGGCCGAAAAGGCGGGCGCAGTTGATGAATTAGCGAATTCAGTTTCAGTGACGGCGTGACTTATGAATATTAATTAGGTCATCTGACTGGACGCTTTAAAAGGTTACCAAGCAACGCCTGAAATTCCTGATTCATATTCATGAGCTAAACGAATGAGAGAGTTGTAGCTGCGGGCTTTATATCTTTCAGAAAGAGTTTGACGGATCAGGCCGCAACTTTATCACGCCTTATGTTCAAAACGAGGCGTGTTCTGTAACTAAATATGAACTACAGCAGCACTTTCGCTTTATTCTGTTACGTGTAACTCCCGACCAGTGATTAACACACACTTGAAGTCGCAGCGGACACTGAAGGTTTGTTTACTATTCATCTTTATTGAATCTTAATTGATTTTTGCTTTCCTGCTGCGCTACTTTGAATCTTTGTACACACGATCAATCATGTAACATTTTTGTTATATTATACATGCATGAAATGTAACATTTATGTGTGTTTAATCATTGTAAGAACTGATTATAGTCGATCTGTTCGGTGTTTTTTCTTCAGTTATCGCTCGTGAACGCGCATGAGGCTGACAGCATGTCATAGAAAGCGAGAGCAGATGTGAAATAGTGCATGAAATCTCACATATTATGCAAAACCAGCTGAAAGTTAGATAAATGTATGCCTTTGTTTATCAAAATTGTTTACTGTGGTATTAGTTCTATATTAACAAATAGAGCTTGAGATTTGGTATACAGTTATATATAAGCAGTTCATATACAGTATATGATTTCTGAAGGATCATGTGACACTGAAGACTGGAGTAATGATGATAAATTCAGCTTTGATCACAAGAATGAATTACACTTTACTATATATTCACATAGAAAGCAGTTATTTTAAATTGTAATAATATTTCACAATATTACTGATTTTACTGTATTTTTTTGGTAAAATAAATACAGCCTAGGTGAGCAGAAGAGACTTCTTTCCAAAACATAACTTGCTTATTACTTACTAATTACTTTTGACCAGTAGTGTACAGTATATAGTGTGTGTGTCATGCATTTTTAATTCATAAAAAGGGGGTCTTATTTAGCCTCCTAAGACCCAGGAAAACAAAGTCAAAAATTTTAAAAAAGAATTTTGTTTTAAGAAACAAATTGATATATATATATATATATATATATATATATATATATATATATATTTTTTTTTTTTTTTTTTTTAATTATATTTTATTCATATGTTATGCTATGACCCTGTAAGTGGACACCAGGACATGAAATGAAATGTATAGGCAAAAACAATGGGATTTTTTTTTTTTTTTTTTTTTTATTTAATTATATTTTATTCATATGTTATGCTATGACCCTGTAAGTGGACACCAGGACATGAAATGAAATGTATAGGCAAAAACAATGGGATTTTTTTTTTTTTTTTTTTTTTTTTAATTATATTTTATTCATATGTTATGCTATGACCCTGTAAGTGGACACCAGGACATGAAATGAAATGTATAGGCAAAAACAATGGGATTTTTTTTTTTTTTTTTTTTTCGTTCACCAATACATTTTTAGGTTTCAGGATTTTTTTTAACCAAACTTTGTTTAAAGGCGATTCTCAACTATGTTATGAAAGATATAACTGAATTAATTGATATACCATTTTACTTTATGCAATATGTGGGTAAAATGGCCATACATGGGTTTTCCCATTCAATGCATTGGATCGAATTTGCGTATTAATGTGTTCTTGGAGCAACATGTAATGAAAAAGAAGTGTAATAATGGGAGTAATAGTTGGAAACATTTTCATTATAATATCTAATATTTTATAGGATATATGTAATTTCTTTCCCTATTCACTTGTTTTGTCTCCCAATGCCTGATAAACATGCTTTAAGTCCCGGTGTCCTCTACAGAGGTCATGGATGAAATCAATGCCTTGTTTTGTAACAGAAAGTCATATTTTGATTAGAAACCCCATAACATTTTCCTGACATGTTCATTTATAACAAACAATTTGAAAATCAGTCAGATTTAAATGACAACTACAAAATATTATCATATTTCCATAAGAGTGCTAAATTTGATCATTCAGTCATATTTAAAGACCAAGAAGAAGTTGTTGTCCTGGTGAAACCTCCAAACAAATGGCATCTCTGAAAAGCCCTGAATGTGCTCTTTACAGGACACCAAGACTTAAAACTGTGACGTGTGGCAGAGAAATTCACTCAAATATAATGTACTCATATGAGGACAGTGGCACCCAGGAGTAAATAGAAAAATTATATGCTGTTTGAAGTAGTTTTAGATGAAGTTTAGCTACACAGAAGGAGGTATGTGCTCAGGAATGACAGAACTCACTTTTCTTGGTTTTTCCCAACTGGTCTGACGTCTTTGTCATGCCTCACTCCAGCGGTATGAATGCTGTCTCTGTCGCTGTGTGACTTCACCCGCCGGTTTGGCTCAGGAATCATGAAGACCAGGGTCTGTGTTGCATCAGAGTTAGTGACCACAGCATCTATTGTGTATGTAAAAAGAACACATTTACAGTCGTACAGTACATGCTTTGGTCTCTCTGAGAGGATAGAGCTGTAGCAAATGCCATAGTTTCATATTCAGTTCTAGTCTTAGTTTGAACTTGATCCAGATTTTGACTCGAAGCAGATGTTGACACTGGGAACGATCCATTGCATGTAGTTGTTCGGATGAAAAAACAGCAGGGCGAAGGAGGACAACCAGACTATTAGACTGTGTTATGATAGAGATATCTAATTAAAGATAATGTTTTAGTTTTAGCTTTACTTGACACCATCCAGTGGAGAAAATCTAGCTCAGATGTTTTTAATTGTGAAACATCATCCATGTGCTGATATTATATAGTGATGGTTTATAGCTGAAATTCTGCACCACATAATGAGCAAACTTCCCTTTTGATCTGCATGAATCCTTAAATATAATAGTTGGTGGTTGCTAGGTGTTTTCATCCTGTCTGAAGTGAAAAGAAGCCCCCACTAAGTCTCCGTGATATTCTGGTCTCTAGATATCACATCACTAACCATAAGCAATAGTAATAATAGTATTGCGTGCCTCAGTCAGTACTGCTAAAAACTTTCTGGTGACGCATCAAATGAAGTCTTGTAACCACTTTAACAGACCTAGAGGAAGTTAAACGGCAATGGAGCTGAAGACTGAAGACTGAATATACTGCATGTGTGTGGCTGGGCGATCATTGAGCTAAACAGAACCGGTTCTGATGGCGGATAACGGCCCATCTGGTCTGCTGGAGGCGTGTGTGGTGGCTGGAGTATCAAATGAACGTCTGAAAGAACTGTGCCTGGTGAGACATCTCAAACTCTTCATTTCAGTGTTCACGTTTATTCTGTGCAAAATGTTGAGCAAAAAACAATGAAATTCTGTATTAAATTTTATTAATAAATATTAATAGTAAATATAATACTATATATATATATATATGTTTGTGTGTGAGTGTGATTTATATATGTATGCATATACTGTATACACCGATCAGGCATAACATTATGACCTCATATCCTAATATTGTGTTGGTCCCCCTTTTGCTGCCAAAACAGCCCTGAGCCGTCGAGGCATGGACTCCACTAGACCCCTGAAGGTGTGCTGTGGTATCTGGCACCAAGATGTTAGCAGCAGATCCTTTAAGTCCTGTAAATTGCGAGGTGGGGCCTCCATGGATCGGACTTGTTTGTTCAGCACATCCCACAGATGCTCGATTGGATTGAGATCTGGGGAATTTGTCCAAGTCAACACCTCAAACTCGTTGTTGTGCTCCTCAAACCATTTCTAAACCATTTTTGCTTTGTGGCAGGGCGCATTATCCTGCTGAAAGAGCCACAGCCACCAGGGAATACTGTTTCCATGAAAGGGTGTACATGGTCTGCAACAATGCTTAGGTAGGTGGTACGTGTCAAAGTAACATCCACATGGATGGCAGGACCCAAGGTTTCCCAGCAAAACATTGCCCAAAGCATCACACTGCCTCCGCCGGCTTACATTCTTCCCATAGTGCATCCTGGTGCCATGTGTTCCCAGGTAAGTGATGCACACGCACCCAGCCATCCACGTGATGTAAAAAAAAAAACGTGATTCATCAGACCAGGCCACCTTCTTCCATTGCTCCGTGGTCCAGTTCTGATGCTCACGTGCCCACTGTTGGCGCTTCCGGTGGTGGACAGGGGTCAGCATGGGCACCCTGACTGGTCTGCGGCTATGCAGCCCCATGCGCAACAAACTGTGTATTCTGACACCTTTCTACCAGAACCAAAATTAACTTCTTGAGCAATTTGAGCTACAGTAGCTCGGGCCAGCCTTCGCTCCCCACGTGCATCAATGAGCCTTGGCCGCCCATGACCCTGTCGCCGGTTCACCACTGTTCCTTGCACCACTTTTGATAGATACTGACCACTGCAGACCGGGAACACCCCACAAGAGCTGCAGTTTTGGAGATGCTCTGACCCAGTCGTCTAGCCATCACAATTTGGCCCTTGTCAAACTCACTCAAATCCTTACACTTGCCCATTTTTCCTGCTTCTAACACATCAACTTTGAGGACAAAATGTTCACTTGCTGCCTAATATATCCCACCCACTAACAGGTGCCGTGATGAAGAGATAATCAGTGATATTCACTTCACCGGTCATAATGGTCATAATGATATGCCTGATCGGTGTGTGTGTATATATATATATATATATATATATATATATATATATATATATATATATATATATATATATATATATATATATATATATATATATATATATATATACACACTCACCTAAAGGATTATTAGGAACACCTGTTCAATTTCTCATTAATGCAATTATCTAATCAACCAATCACATGGCAGTTGCTTCAATGCATTTAGGGGTGTGGTCCTGGTCAAGACAATCTCCTGAACTCCAAACTGAATGTCAGAATGGGAAAGAAAGGTGATTTAAGCAATTTTGAGCGTGGCATGGTTGTTGGTGCCAGACGGGCCGGTCTGAGTATTTCACAATCTGCTCAGTTACTGGGATTTTCACGCACAACCATTTCTAGAGTTTACAAAGAATGGTGTGAAAAGGGAAAAACATCCAGTATGCGGCAGTCCTGTGGGCGAAAATGCCTTGTTGATGCTAGAGGTCAGAGGAGAATGGGCCGACTGATTCAAGCTGATAGAAGAGCAACTTTGACTGAAATAACCACTCGTTACAACCGAGGTATGCAGCAAAGCATTTGTGAAGCCACAACACGCACAACCTTGAGGCGGATGGGCTACAACAGCAGAAGACCCCACCGGGTACCACTCATCTCCACTACAAATAGGAAAAAGAGGCTACAATTTGCACGAGCTCACCAAAATTGGACAGTTGAAGACTGGAAAAATGTTGCCTGGTCTGATGAGTCTCGATTTCTGTTGAGACATTCAGATGGTAGAGTCAGAATTTGGCGTAAACAGAATGAGAACATGGATCCATCATGCCTTGTTACCACTGTGCAGGCTGGTGGTGGTGGTGTAATGGTGTGGGGGATGTTTTCTTGGCACACTTTAGGCCCCTTAGTGCCAATTGGGCATCGTTTAAATGCCACGGCCTACCTGAGCATTGTTTCTGACCATGTCCATCCCTTTATGACCACCATGTACCCATCCTCTGATGGCTACTTCCAGCAGGATAATGCACCATGTCACAAAGCTCGAATCATTTCAAATTGGTTTCTTGAACATGACAATGAGTTCACTGTACTAAAATGGCCCCCACAGTCACCAGATCTCAACCCAATAGAGCATCTTTGGGATGTGGTGGAACGGGAGCTTCGTGCCCTGGATGTGCATCCCACAAATCTCCATCAACTGCAAGATGCTATCCTATCAATATGGGCCAACATTTCTAAAGAATGCTTTCAGCACCTTGTTGAATCAATGCCACAGAGAATTAAGGCAGTTCTGAAGGCGAAAGGGGGTCAAACACAGTATTAGTATGGTGTTCCTAATAATCCTTTAGGTGAGTGTGTGTGTGTATATATATATATATATATATATATATATATATATATATATATATATATATACACTCACCTAAAGGATTATTAGGAACACCTGTTCAATTTCTCATTAATGCAATTATCTAATCAACCAATCACATGGCAGTTGCTTCAATGCATTAGGGGTGTGGTCCTGGTCAAGACAATCTCCTGAACTCCAAACTGAATGTCAGAATGGGAAAGAAAGGTGATTTAAGCAATTTTGAGCGTGGCATGGTTGTTGGTGCCAGACGGGCCGGTCTGAGTATTTCACAATCTGCTCAGTTACTGGGATTTTCACGCACAACCATTTCTAGAGTTTACAAAGAATGGTGTGAAAAAGGAAAAACATCCAGTATGCGGCAGTCCTGTGGGCGAAAATGCCTTGTTGATGCTAGAGGTCAGAGGAGAATGGGCCGACTGATTCAAGCTGATAGAAGAGCAACTTTGACTGAAATAACCACTCGTTACAACCGAGGTATGCAGCAAAGCATTTGTGAAGCCACAAGACGCACAACCTTGAGGCGGATGGGCTACAACAGCAGAAGACCCCACCGGGTACCACTCATCTCCACTACAAATAGGAAAAGGAGGCTACAATTTGCACTAGCTCACCAAAATTGGACAGTTGAAGACTGGAAAAATGTTGCCTGGTCTGATGAGTCTCGATTTCTGTTGAGACATTCAGATGGTAGAGTCAGAATTTGGCGTAAACAGAATGAGAACATGGATCCATCATGCCTTGTTACCACTGTGCAGGCTGGTGGTGGTGGTGTAATGGTATGGGGGATGTTTTCTTGGCACACTTTAGGCCCCTTAGTGCCAATTGGGTATCGTTTAAATGCCACGGCCTACCTGAGCATTGTTTCTGACCATGTCCATCCCTTTATGACCACCATGTACCCATCCTCTGATGGCTACTTCCAGCAGGATAATGCACCATGTCACAAAGCTCGAATCATTTCAAATTGGTTTCTTGAACATGACAATGAGTTCACTGTACTAAAATGGCCCCCACAGTCACCAGATCTCAACCCAATAGAGCATCTTTGGGATGTGGTGGAACGGGAGCTTCGTGCCCTGGATGTGCATCCCACAAATCTCCATCAACTGCAAGATGCTATCCTATCAATATGGGCCAACATTTCTAAAGAATGCTTTCAGCACCTTGTTGAATCAATGCCACGTAGAATTAAGGCAGTTCTGAAGGCGAAAGGGGGTCAAACACAGTATTAGTACGGTGTTCCTAATAATCCTTTAGGTGAGTGTATATATATATATATATATATATATATATATATTATATAAAATTTCACGTCCATATAAAAACTATATAAAAGTATACAAAATATAATTATTTGTATGTAGTGTATACATACTATTTGTGTGTGTGTATGCAGAATGTTAACTTTGTTTATCTTGTTTGAACGCATCTGCAGGGTAAAGACAAAGATCTGCTGGTGGAGGCAGAGGTGCTGCAGGTTCACGCGCCACCGTTTGTGACGAAGGAGAGTTCCAGTAACGGTGTTGATCAGGATCACGCTCCAGCCTTCAGCCGAGCCCAGCGGAGACGCTCCTTTAAGAAGAGGGACCGACCGGTTTCCACCATCAGCAATTCAACGGATCAAACAAAAATCAACGGATCAGCGGTCTCAGATGACCTCAGTGTACCACAAAACATCGACCTCATAGCCCTGCCGCAGCTCTGTTTCCCAGGTAGCATTCACAGATGCATTAGTCTATAATTCTGTATCTAACAGTAACTCTGACAGAGTCCGGTTTGTCATTGTTCAGATGGTTTGAGAATAACCAATGAGTGCGGAGAAGACTCCTATCATTTCCTGGTGTTCACGGATGTGTTCGGGACCCAGACACATGGGGTGGTGGCTCAGTACTGCAAGCCTATTCAGGTGAGATATCATATACATACTCTTATTGATAACTACTTTATCAAATTTGTCTAAATAGTTAATAAACAAACATGCAAGAGGTGTTTCAGTCTTTCAAAGATATTCTGAACTTTCATGTTTTTGAAAGAAGTCTCTTCTGCTCACCAATGCTGTATGTATTTGATGAAAAATATATTAAAATCAGTAATATTTTGAAATATTATTACAGTTTAAAATAACTGTTTTCTATGTGAATATATTGTAAAGTGTAATTTATTCCTGTGATCAAAGCTGAATTTTCAGCATCATTACTCCAGTCTTCAGTGTCACATGATCCTTCAGAAATCATTCTAATATGATGATTTGCTGCTCAAGAAGCATTTATGACTATTATCAATGTTAAAAACAGTTGTGCTGCTTAATATTTTTGTGGAAATGTGATACATTTATTCTGAGGATTCTTTGATGAATAGAACAGTTTATTTGAAAAAGAATGTTTTGTAACATTATAAATGTCTTTAATGTCACTTTTGATCAGTTCAATGCATCCTTGCTGAATAAAAGTATTAATGTTAATGTTAAAAACTGGGAATGTTAGTGTGTGTGTGTGTGTGTATGTGTATATATATATATATATATATATATATATATATATATATATATAAAAATAAATATAAATATAAATTCCTATATACAAAGTTTCCAGAATGCAGTCTGTAATTAATTTGTCATGTTGTGTTATTATAGTTCCAACAAGATAATGTGATGCATAAAAACGGCCATCAGTCGACCAAACTCCAGCGTCTGTACACCACATACAGCATATGTGTCATCTCCAAATATCCATATTATAATGCCCTCAGAGACTGTCTGTCCTGGTAAGTCCCGAATCCATATTATTATTTAGATGTAGCATGAAATGAAGTATTAGCTGTAACCGTTTCATCTCTCTGCCGTCACAGTTTCTTGCTCCAGCTGAAGACCTCCCGCATGTCTGAGTTTGAAGAGCAGGTGAAGGAGTTTTCCGCCAAACTGGCTCTGGTGCCCATCCCGCCTCCCGGACCGCTGCATGTGGTGAGTGTTTTTTTTTTTGTTGTTTTTTTTCCCCTGACCGTCCTGCTGGAAAGGTTCACATGGTCCAGCACTATAACTTTAGTTATATATCTGATAAGCTCTTTGAGGTCACCTACTTTAATGTTGGTTGTATGGATGTTTCTGTAGGTGTTTAATCTCAGACCCCTTCGGATTGAACTTCCCTCCAGACTGGATGTGGATCGGCCCGTCTTGGACCTCGATCTTCACCTGCCGTTTCTGTGTTTCAAACCCAAGCAGATCCTGCAGGTCAGTTGGTTTAGCAGGGTTATTATTGAGAAATAAAACTATTAAAACATTTTTGTTAATTAAAATAAAGCTGAAATAAAATATAAATGTTTGCTAAAAGACTTAAACTAAATGAAAATTAGAAATGTTGCCTTGGCAGAAAAAATATAATTACTTACTGGAAATCAAAAACTAAAACTGAAATAAAAAAAAATGGCAAAAGCACAAAATATGAATTAATAAACTAAAATGATGAAATATAAATGAATGATAAAATATAAGCTAATTTGAAATAATAATAAAAATAATAATAAAATAACATTGGGACTTTGAAAGTCATTTTTGAAGCATTTTGTGTCTAGATCAGCACCAAACCAGTATAAACCGGTTTAACCTGGGTCAGAATGTAAACTCATATATGTTCTTCTCTATGGTTTTGTTCCTCTCAGATCATCAGCTGTATCCTGATGGAGCAGAGGGTGGTGTTTCTGTCCACCAACTGGGCCAAACTCACGCTAGTCGCCGAATGCTTCATGATCTTCATTTACCCTCTGCGCTGGCAGCATCCGTTCGTACCCGTCCTGTCACGCCAAATGCTGGACTTCATCATGGCGCCCACAGCCTACCTGATGGGCTGCCACACATACCACTTCGAGGAGGTCGCGGGGGTACGGACGCTTCATATCCTACTTGGGTTAACTGCATGACTGCACTCCTTTGTAAATGTTTTGCATGACTTTTTCAGTTGTTCATGATTTACTGAATGAGGATTAAAGATAAGGGATATATATATATTTAAAAAAAAAAAATTTTTACTCACAATTTCTACCCTATACATTTTATTAATTTACAAGACCTTGTGAACCCTGGTTCTTCAAAGGAAAAAAACTGTTGTTAAAGTGTTAGTTCACCAAAAAATGTAAATTCTGTCATTAATTCCTCTCCCTCATGTCGTTCCAAACCCGTAAGACCTTCGTTCATCTTCAGAACACAAATGAAGATATTTTTGATGAAATCCGAGAGCTCTCTGACCCCTCCATAGACAGCAGTTTAATGAACACTTTCAAGGTTCAGAAAGGTAAAGACATCGTTAAAATAGTCCATGTGACTCCAGTGGTTCAACCTTAATGTTATGAAGCGACGAGAATACTTTGTGTGCAAAAACAAACAAAAATAACAACTTTATTCAACAATTTTGTTCTGGCCTGTGCCAGTCTCCTGCTGTTTACGATACAGTGCAGCTCCCGCACATGCGTCGTGGTGCTCGCATGAACAGCATCGGCTGCCGTAGATCTCGAGCGCTGCACTGTAGGGATGTCACGAGAACCGATACTTCGGTACCAAGTCGGCATCAACATTTTAAAATCCTGATGGTACTTGTTTTTCTAAAGTACCGTAGTACCGATGGTACCGAACATTTATGCACTTTAGCATGTAGGTTGAACCCAAACTGATTATCAGAGCAAATCAGTAATTAAATCAGTAATTTTACAACTTACTGTGAGACGTAATTTAACAAATAGTGTTAGTGATTCAGCGGTAACTCTCTCTCTCTCTCTCTCTCTCGAAATGTCTGCAAGCGCACATCGTTTTATATCATGCCAGTTTATAAATTCAAGCGATTTTAAATTATAAAGTACTTGCGCGCTCTCTGAGAGACGGTCTTCAGTCAGTGCATGCTCAACCAAAGCGCGCACACACATTGCTGCCTCTCGCGCGGATTATTAGCCTACACATAAATGTTCAATCAGCTTCCGATTCACACACAGTTATGTCAAAATGCCCGTCTTGGCGAATATTCGCGTTGGTTCCGTGAATGTTAACAGCATATCGTCTCCGTCCATTAGGTCTTAGTGATAGCAGCCTTTAAAACTTGCTACTGTCCACTAGTGGCTGTCTGTATTAATGATAATAAAACGACAAAAGAGAAGATTAAATAAGGATTAGTCTATATTTGACTTATACAGTTATGACTATTCAGAGTTATTTTATATTTGATTATTCAATTTCTGTGGTAGGCCTATTTTTACTTGAATACTACTGTTAGACCTACCTGAAAAAATATACAGCATTGTTTAATTTGTATCTTTATTCTATTGTATTTATTTATGCTACTGCTTCTAATGTGTTTATTCATTCTTGTTTTATTACTGACTATTGCAACAAATTATAAAAACACAAATACATTGAGTGAGCAAACAGTTTGGTGAGAGAATTGTAATTTCTTGTTAAAAATATCTATAAAAAAAGTTAATGTTTAAGTATTATTATAAAAAATTTTTTACCGTAGTATCGACTTTGGTATCGAGTACCGTGTACTTTTGGTGGTATCGGTACCGACTACTAGATTTTTGGTATTGTGACGTCCCTACTGCACTGTTTACAATGGAAACTTGTTGAATAAAGTCGTTATTTTTGTTTGTTTTTACGCACAAAAAGTATTCTCGTGGCTTCATAACATTAAAGGTTGAACCACTGGAGTCACATGGACTGTTTTAATGATGTCTTTACTACCTTTCTGGACCTTGAAAGTGTTCATTAAACTGCTGTCTATGGAGGGGTCAGAGAGCTCTCGGATTTCATCAAAAATATCTTCATTTGTGTTCTGAAGATGAACGAAGGTCTTACGGGTTTGGAACGACATGAGGAATTAATGACTGAATTTTAATTTTTGGGTGAACTATCCCTTAAAGAGGGCTAAAGTAAAATCAAATAAGAAATCTGGATTTTTAGTTGTTTTAGCTTTTTAATCCTTGTTTTGTCTCATTTTACATCATGTTAAATCATCTTCAGACCCCACTGGACGTTTGCTGAGCACAGTGATCTAGTGCCGTTATTGACATCTGGCTCATTTCTCAGTGACTGATTCCTGTCTTTTTACAGGAGATGGATGATCTGGTTCTTATAGACATTGACCAAGGAACAGTGTTGTCTTCAAGTTTAGACAGACTTGATATTCCAGATGTGCCACTGACAGTCAGAGATTGTTTTGTATTCCGGTAAGAGACTCAGTATCACTGTTACACTTTTCATACCATGTACACTATCGTTCAGAAGGCTGCATTTATTTGATCAAGAAATACAGTAAAAACAGTAATATTGTGAAATATTATTACAGTTTAAAATGGCTGTTTTCTATGTGAATATATAGTAAAGTATAATTTATTTCTGTGATCAAAGCTGAATTTTCAGCATCATTACTCCAGTCTTCAGTGTCACATGATCCTTCAGAAATCATTCTAATATGATGATTTGACACTCAAGAAACATTTCTGACTATTATCAGTGTTGAAAACAATTGTGTTGCTTCATATGTTTGTAGAAACTATGATACATTTGATGAATAGAAAGTTCAAAAGAGCAGCATTTATTTGAAATAGAAATCTTTTAACATTATAAATGTCTTTCACTGCTTTTGAACCTCATCCTTGATGAATGAAAGTTCATTTCTTCTTTCTTACTTACTGAACCCCAACTTTTGTGTACAGTATATCCAGCAGTTCTCCTGCAGATATTTAATACATCCAGTGAAACCACTAGAGGCACCAAACAGAATTATAAGAGAGTATTTTAACATTGAAAACATGACACACTTCACACAGGGTGTCTGTGTAATCACATCATGGCATCCCTCATTTTTAGTTTGAGGTGATTCACTGGATTTTACGCTCACTGTTGAACATGATCCAGCTGTGTACAAAGCATCAAATCAAAGGAGCCTAGAAACACAATTAAGTTAATTACTTGTAATGAACATAATTATGCCAAATAAACAGTGTCATCTAAAACATAAGCTGCAGGGTTCAGATGGCGTGCTGTTTCTTCAGTTTAAGGTTGTTGTGTGAATGTGAGCGCTGTGTTTTGTGGGTTTCTGTAGAGCCAAAGGGCTTCAGCTTCACTATGATCTGGATCTGTGTCACGCCGGCAGCCGAACGGACATCAACGAGCTGCGCGCTCACAAGAGACAGTGGCAGCACAAAGTCAACAGCGTCATCCTGAACGTCACCATGGAGCTCATCGTCAACATCTTCAGGTCTGGAGCGCAACCGTTCTGAAGAGCTCATATCGGAGGATTTTTGTATTTTTATATTATATCTTTGTCAGTTTTTTTTTTTGCACCAAAGTCTTAATTTTGTATTTTGCATTATTGTGTTTTACTCTCTTTCTGACCCTTTACATTGTGTCCTAACCTGACATGATAGCAATAATTAAAATAAAATATTAAAATAAAATGAAAAATAAATGTTAAAATAAAATGAAAAATAAATGTTAAAATAAAATAAAATAAATAATAATTTATTTAATAAAATAAAAAATGTATTATATAAACATTAAAAAAAAACTCAAACTAAAATCTGAAATGTTGCCTTGGCAACTAAGCTGAAGTACTAAAATTACTAAAACTGAAATAAAAATAAATTTAAGCTAAATAAAAATATATAGACTTAGACATAAAAATGGCAAAAGCACATAAAAATTACTAAAACAAATTAAAATTATATAATGAAAAGAAAACTGAATATAAAAAATAAAAGCTAATTCAAAATATTAATAAATACTATAATAGTATATAAATAATATTAAAATAACACTGATGCAACATGCAATAAATGCTTTGCATGTAAATATTTTTTCTATTTATTATATTATATTATATTATATTATTACTCTTTTAATTTTGAGATGAAATGTGACCTTGTGAGATTCTCCTTAAGGCACAATGTTAAAACTTAAATATGTAAATGACCTCAGCTATGATTGGCTAAGCTCTTCTCATTACAGAATGTTGTAATTTACTCTAGATCTAAAGTTCTTAAAACACGTTATAAAGGTTTTATTCTTTAACAGAAGCATCCTGCAGTTTTTCATGCCTATATTTGATCACAGTGATGTTGTTTTATGCTCTGTGATTGATCTGAAATGCATCTTCTCTCTTTTTTTTCTGCTTTCTGTAGTGAAGTTTGTGACTTCCTGAACTATGAGCATCGTGTTTTCAACAGCGAGGAGTTCCTCCGGTCCAGAGAGACGACAGATCACACGTTTTACAAAAGGGTAAATAAATGCTCATATTCAGTTCTACACTCAGCATATGCTTCTGTACCAAACTCGTGTGTGTGTGTTCGTAGGTTTTAGACACTCATATATTCCACTCATTTCTGCGGGACCGTTTGAACAGGAAGAATGACGCATTTACTCGCATGCAGCTGAACATCCGTTCAGAGACTCGGAGGTAAATGGATTCTTTCCATCTCCTTCTCTCTCTGTGTCCAGTTCTCATTCAATAAAGGAATATTCTGCATTATTTTTCATATATATTGCTTGTTCGGCATGCCTTCAATTATCATGTCAGTGCATATTAATAAAGTTCATGAATTGCTCAAACATAAAAATGTTTGATATTTGAGATGTAAAAAGACATGTTGAGCAGACGCTGTTTTCTGCTGCCCAAGTAAATCCACTTCAAAAGGATGAGATTGGTACGGTAAAACCGACGCCATCTTTACTGTCCGTATCACTAAGGAAGAGCTGAAACTCAGATATGCTAATGAGCGTTTGGCTTCTGACACGTGGTCGACCAATCACAACAGACAACATCTAGCCAACATCTAGCCAATCAGAGCAGAGCAGGCTCTCAGAAAGGCGGGGTTTAGAGAGACTGATGCTGCGTCCCAATTCGCCTACTTGTACTATGTCCTAAAAGTGTACTCTTTTTGTGAAGAAAAAGTACATACTACGATTTGGGACGTACTAATTCTATTTTCAAATACTATTTAGGACAGATAGTATGCGAATTGGGATGTGAAGAGGTTTAAAGGCACAGCAGTCAAAAATGTCCTGAGAAAGAGTGTAACATGGGCATAAAAACTAAAGTATGACTTTTTAAATGATTTTGAGTATGTACTGCATGTTTGACAAGATAATAAGATAATCATTTTGGTTAGTTTGGTGTTTTTTTTACTTTTGGTCAGTGTTTTTACTTTTGAAACAGTGAGTCATAGATTTCAGGATCCTGAGCATTTACTGTAAACATGTTACCCATTTTCTCTACATGTTGAAATGATTACCAGTGGTAAAGCAGTACCAGACATTAGGTTAAAAAACAACAGAATGTTTCTTTAAGGTTCAGTTTAGGTGATAAAAATCATCATCTGACATGAATGAGCTAAATTTAAGTTCTCCATGATAACGTGTCTTTTCCTCAGGATGAGGGCCATGACGGAGTCTCCACGCAGACCCACGATGGAGGAGGTCAACCGCAAGAACTGCAGACCAGAGAACGGCCTGAACAACAGGCTGGGGAAGAGTATGCCAAACCTGGCAGACTACCGATTGCTCACCGCCCCGGTCCAACAGATATCAATGAGGACGATGACTTTACAGAGCGGTGAGGGAACTTTTAAGAACAGATTATTCTGAAAATCACAAACAAATTAGAAACATGTTTAACCAGGGACCCCTGATGTGGTTTGAATAATGCAAATATTTTTCTTTGTTGAGAGATTATTTATATATATATATATATATATATATATATATATTCCTGATGAGCCTACTGCGTTTTGAATTATGGGTGGCACTTCCGGTTTGGGGAACTTCCATTCAAAAAGACTGAAACGAATAATTTCAAATCATAAGGTTGCCCTACAAATAAACAGGGTTCCCACTCGTCCTGGAAAACCTTGAAAACCCTGGAAAACACATGGAACATTTAAAAAAAAAATTTAAATGTAAAATGTCCTGGAAATTTTTTTTTTTTTAAAAAGTTCCTCGTCTTTTCTTTAACTGAGTACAAAGAGTTTATCACTGGCCCAAACAAACAATTTCTGCTAGTTGCGGAAAGCGCGATGTTCAGGGATGCTGAGTTTTGACACGTGAGAGAAGTATTTTGAATGATGATGTTTAGTCTTGTGTTGCCACTTGCAACAGTTAGCTAATGTTATTAGCTGCTCAAATGTATGCAGCGAATGTTAACTGCTAACCTAATCACGTAATTTTGATTATAAACTTGCAATTGTCAACTTGCGAGTGAGTCAGAATTGCGAGATATAAACTCACAATTCTGACTTTTTTCTTTCAACTGACTTTTTTCAGAATTGCGAGTTTATATCTCACAATTCAGACTTTATAACTCGCAATTGCGAGATTATGTAAACTCGTAATTGCAAGAAAAAAATCAGAATAGAGAGATAAAAAGTCGCAATTACCTTTTTTTTAAACAGGCTTCCATAGTCAAAATGTATGATTAAGAGCTCATATTAAAAAGTTAAGTCATGGCAATAAACTGTACGCCTTTTAAAGACTTAGAGAGCAATATTTGGCATGATCCTTGTCTTTATTCCCGTCGTAGTAAAATTGAAAATGTCCTGGAAAATGATCGCTGAAAAAGAGTGGGAACCCTGATAAAGCTTATTCATCAGTTTGAATGAATGTGCTGTCAATTTTCCTTGATTTTGTTTTTTATTTATTTTCAGACATCATGAGAATAATGTAACGCTTGGTATTTTAACATGACATTATAACAAGAATATATATGGCAAGAGCTCTTTTCAGTCGCTGCATTCTTTTCCTCGTGATTATTTTCTTTTTCCCCTTTGTACACTGCTGTAATAGTATAAAAAAGGACAACACATACTGCACACTTGTGGTCTGTTCTCCCGATTTAATTTAAGATATCCCATTAACAATTCACTGGAATGCACAAAGAATCTCTCGTTTTTCTCCTCAAATCTACGTCTCTTTCCAGGTTTGTTTTCACAGGTAAATACAATTTATTATCTGTCAAAATTACGGAAATCACTTTGAAATAGTATCACGCAATGCTGAAGTTAATGAACATTTTTGATTAAGGCAAAGTATGTTACATAATACATATTAGTACAGTGATATTTAACCCGTCTGTTATTGCTGCGGAAATAGTCGCACTTTTGGGGTTATTATGGTCTGTTGGAAGTACCTTGTTGATGCTTTTACACTTTTAAATGTCCTATTAATGTTTGATGGTTGAAGGGTGAGTACAATATGTCATTTCATTTGTACCCAGTTATAAAAAAAAATAAATTAAAAAAAAGTATTATTGCGTTCATAGAGCGAGCCTTTCACTGATTGTTTACAGCTTAACGGAAGTTACACCCATAATTCGTGCAAAGCGTCATGTGGCGTAGGAATAAGGTGGATAAAACATGGGAAAAAAAATCATAGTACATGTCACTTATCTCCATTTTATGTTAACAGGTTCCTGGGGTCCCTCGAGGCCAATCAGAACATTTAAACTCCCAGAATTCCCTCCTCCGTTGGCCTACCACTACGTTCAGAAGTACTACTATGATCTCATTGGCCAGTTGAGCAGGGCCATCTCCACTGCGACCCCAGATGACTCCGCCCTCCTGGCCCGTTACTATTACCTACGAGGCCTGGTGAACTCTGTTGCTGGCAGACGCGTGGACGCCCTCGGAGACTTCCAGAGCTTGTATAAGACGGACATGGACATCTTTCCTGCCGAGCTGCTGAACGCGCTTGTTGAATCTCTGCCAGCGGAGGAGAGGAAGTTGGCTGAGCAACGCACCGATTTGAAGCGTCTAATCAGCCGGGTGAAAAGAGAAAATGAGCAGGAGCTGGCACGACCGGTGGATGGTGGGACGGTGAAGAGATTCGAACTGCCCAAGAAACACTTGCACTTGGAGGACTTTGTGCGGCGCGTTCAGGAGTCGGGCATCGTTAAGGATCTGGGCACCATCCAGCGGCTGTTTGAGGCGCTCACTGTGGGTGAGTACAAAGCACCAATCAGCATAGAGCAGTCGCATGATTGGGCCAAGCTGACAAGCAAACTAATTGGCTAGGGAAACTTAGAGATCAAATCTGGCAACCTTTCCTGCTCTTGCAATCCAAGTATACTGAGGTTGATTCCTTACCAACGCTGCGTGATCTAACAGAACCCTTCTCCAAATCACTTGCTGAAAATTTATCTGCTCCTAGAAATATATCTGCTTCTGACACAAATCCAACGATGATGGATGGATGGACAGATGGACAGATAGATGGACGAACGGATAGATAGATAGATAGATAGATAGATAGAGGGATGGATGGATGGATGGATAGACAGATAGGTAGAGGGATGGATGGATGGATGGATAGACAGATAGAGGGATGGATAGACGTATAGGTGGATGGATGGATGGATGGATGGATGCAAGAACAGATATATAGAGGGATGGATGTATGATGGATGGATAGACGGATAGATGGATGCAAGGACAGATAGATAGAGGGATGGATGGATGGATGTATAGACTGATAGATGGATGGATGGATGGATGGATGCAAGGACAGATAGAGAGATAGATGGATGGATGGATGGATGTATAGACTGATAGATGGATGGATGGATGTATAGACTGATGGATGGATGGATGCAAGGACATAGAGGGATGGATAGACGTATAGGTGGATGGATGGATGCAAGGACAGATATATAGAGGGATGGATGGATGGATGGATGGACAGATGGATGTATGATGGATGGATAGACGATAGATGGATGCAAGGACAGATAGAGGGATGGATGGATGGATGTATAGACTGATAGATGGATGAATGGATGGATGGATGCAAGGACAGATAGAGAGATGGATGGATGGATGGATGTATAGACTGATAGATGGATGGATGGATGCAAGGACATAGAGGGATGGATAGACGTATAGGTGGATGGATGGATGCAAGGACAGATATATAGAGGGATGGATGGATGGATGGATGGACAGATGGATGTATGATGGATGGATGGATAGACGATAGATGGATGCAAGGACAGATAGATAGAGGGATGGATGGATGGATGTATAGACTGATAGATGGATGAATGGATGGATGGATGCAAGGACAGATAGAGAGATGGATGGATGGATGGATGGATGGATGTATAGACTGATAGATAGATGGATGGATGAATGCAAGGACATAGATAGAGGGATGGATAGACGTATAGGTGGATGGATGGATGGATGGATGCAAGGACAGATATATAGAGGGATGGATGGATTGATGGACAGATGGATGTATGATGGATGGATGGATGGATGCAAGGACAGATATATAGAGGGATGGATGGATGGATGGATTGATGGACAGATGGATGTATGATGGATGGATGGATGCAAGGACAGATAGATAGAGGGATGGATGGATGGATGTATAGACTGATAGATGGATGAATGGATGGATGGATGCAAGGACAGAGAGATGGATGGATTGATGTATAGACTGATGGATGGATGGATGGACAGATGGATGTATGATGGATGGATGGATAGATGGATGCAAGGACAGATAGATAGAGAGAGGGATGGATGGATGGATGGATGGATGCAAGGACAGATAGAGAGATGGATGGATGGATGTATAGACTGATAGATGGATGGATGGATGCAAGGACAGATAGAGAGATGGATGGATGGATGTATAGACTGATAGATGGATGGATGGATGCAAGGACATAGATAGAGGGATGGAAGGATGGATAAACAGACAGATGGTTGATGGATGGGAGGATGGATGGATGGAAGGATGGCTAGACAGATGGATAGATGGACAGGTGGATGATGGATGGATGGATGGATGGATGGACGGACGGACGGACGGACGGACGGACGGACGGACGGACCGACAGATAGATAGATAGACAGATAGATAGATTTCCCTGTTGTATTGAATATACTGTTAGAATATATTAAAGTAAAAATATACTGATAATATCTGCTTCCAATATCAGTCAAATCAAACAGATTCATATGATTTAAAGATGCTGATATTGGCTGATGTGCTCATTGAGTGTCATGCATCTCTAGTGTTTTTGGTAAAAATGGCTTTGGTTTGCCAGGTGTGGAGGCCTCTTCCCAGTCTGTATTTTACCTTGCCGTGGACGGTAAGCGTAGTCTGCTTGTGCAGTGTGTGCCATCTGTACTAATACCATCATGGCATGGCACTTCAGCACACATGACTCCATATGTGCATGTGCATGAATGTTCTTCAGGTAGGCCTCATCCACCGCTGCGTTCTCTAACCCTGTGTGTGCTTTAGTCCTCTGTTCACACTCGGCTGCACTCGATGCTTGAGGAGTGTAACGCTGGTTAATCATTTCCTGTCTGTTTACGGCTATATGACACATCACAGTTCCTGGACGGTGTTCGTAGAACAAGTTTGTGTTTGTCATGTGTGTCAAATACCAGAGATGTATTTCTTCATACATGGCATGACGTATCGTTCTTTTATTTAAAAAATGTGAAGGAATGCAAGGCACAACTCTGTAGTTGACGGACAGGTTTAAAGGAGATATTTTTGCTATATCCTGTTTATATCTCGCTCACAGGGATTCACCATGTTGATTCATTGCTTAGAGCCATAAAGTTAACTTATCTCAGATGTCATGAGATCTCCAATAATTCGATCATCATTTACACACCCTCATGTTTTATATGACATTCCTTCTTCCATGTAATGCAGGAGATATTTTGGTAAGTTCACATCATATATTAGCAAGTAATGATTCAATTTGAGTGGGTTCTTCACATACTGTAAAGCATCCATCATACGACTTCAGAAGACCTGCAGTATGTATAGTGCATGAGTCATGTGACTAATTTTATGCATTCTATTTAATATTTCTTTGGAGCTTTGGTCACTATTTTTGTATTTGTGCATTTGCGTTCCATGGAAAAAATCAAGTCATACAGATTTGGAACAACATAAGAGTGCGTAAACGATGAAAGAATCTTCAGTTTTGGGTGAACTGTCCCTTTAAAACTTCATTCCCTGCCCATTATAATCAATCCTTTGGTTTTGATCATTCCCTTGAATGGGGATTTTCAACTGGGTCGGCAAGGGAGTGTTAGGAGGTCCATGGAATAAATTAGTGGAAAACAGTGTAAAAAAAAAAAAGAAAAAAAAGTAAAATAAATAAATAAATAATAAAAAATAGGATTAAATTAAATAATTGAGTAAAAATTCTTCAAAATAAATAATTCAATATCTACAAAAATAAATAAA
Organism: Coreius guichenoti; assembly: GCA_039654105.1. Lineage (NCBI taxonomy): Eukaryota > Metazoa > Chordata > Actinopteri > Cypriniformes > Gobionidae > Coreius > Coreius guichenoti. The sequence continues at coordinate 3,121,223 of CM077184.1, forward strand.
TATATAGTAATTAAACAATATTTAAATAATTAAATAAAGGGAACGTCAGGTGGTCCATTGAAAAGTTAGGAGAAAAAATAAAATAAATAATAAAAATAAGATTTAATTAAATAAATAGAAAATATATTAAAATAATAAATAAATATTAATAATAAATAAATGGAGTGTTAGTAGGTCCATGGAAAAGTTTAGAGGAAAACAGTGTAAAAAAAAAAGAAAAGAAAAAAGTAAAATAAATAAATAATAAAAAATACGATTAAATTAAATAAATGAATAAAAATACTTTAAAATGAATAAATAAATATAAAAATATATTAAAATAAATATATGGTAATAAAATAACATTTGAATAATTAAATAAAGGGAGTGTCAGATGGTCCATTGAAAAGTTAGGAGAAAAACTATATATAAAAATATATAAATAAATAATAAAAATAAGATTAAATTAATTAATTAATTAATTAATTAAATAAATAGAAAATATATTAAAATCATAAATAAATAATAATAAACTAGATTAAATATTTATTTATAATAAATAAAGAGAGTGTCAGGTGGTCCATTGAAAAGTTAGGAGAATAAATAAATAATAAAAAAAAGATTTAATTAATTTAAATAATAAATAGAAAATAATAAATAAATAATAATAAATAAATAAATATTTTAATAAATAAAGGGAGTGTAAGTGGGTCTGTGGACAAGTTTAGAGAAAACCAGTGTAAAAATAAATAAATAAATCTATAATCAAAATTTGATTAAAATGAATAAATAAATAGTACATCTACAGTACTATAGTGAGTGGGAAAAATATTAATAATATTAAATATTTATGAAATATTTAGTTTCTATTACACTACATTATCCAATGTAGTGTAATAGAAACTAAATCTTTTCAAAATAATATTTAACACATTTATAATATACCGTTTTCACAGTATAAACTGGGTCTTTATACATGAAAATATATTGCTGCTTTTTTTAGGGTGGGGGTCCCATGCACTAGGATGATCATATTTGGGTGTCTGTGGCATCTAAAACATTAAAAAGCCTCGTTCTAGAATAAAACGCTGGTGTTTGCGATCTCTCCTCCACGCAGGTCAGCAGAAGCAGGTGGATCCAGAGACCTTCCGCTTCTTCTACAGCTTCTGGAAGGAGACTGAAGCGGCGGCTCAGGACGTGGACTTACCGGCCGTCGTGCTGGAACACCTGGAGAGCGACGAATGTGTCTACAAGCTCTCGTCATCCATAAAGACCAGCCACGGCGTGGGAAAGATCGCCATGACTCAGCGCAGGCTCTTCCTGCTGACGGAGGGCCGGCCGGGATACGTCGAGATCACCAAATTCAGAGATATTGAGGTGAGGATCACCCAAGAACCTAAGCATGTTTAATTGTTCCCTCATGTAACCTTGCAACACATTATTCTTCTCATCCAGGATGTGAAGATATCTTCTGCTCCTTTCCTTCTGCTGAGGATCCCGTCGCTGAAGATCAAAACGTCCTTCAGGAAGGAGTCGTTCGAGGCCAATCTGAAGTCGGAGTGTGACCTTTGGCACCTGATGATCAAAGAGATGTGGGCCGGGAGGAAGATAGCGGACAGTCATAAGGTTTGATGATTGCATCATTTTTTTCTTTTTGCCAAATTCATCTTCTTGCTCAGGGATTCCTAAACTTTTGTTGTCAGCCGAAGCCCTTTGACATAAAATAGTTTCCCCTGAGATGTGAAATAGTTAACAACAAATATTTAACAACAAATTTGCATGTTCACGGCTCTCTAATGTCAGATGGTCACATGACATGTAGGTAAACAAATAAAATATTTCATTCTTTTTAGTAAGTGATTTATTTCAATTTGTTTTATTTTAAAATGATTTACTTACAGTATAGGGTTGGACAATATTTATGATTATTTTATCATATTGCGATTTGAACTGCAATAAACATTTCATGTCATAAAAAAACTGTTAAGAAAAATGTTTTTATTTCAATATTCTTTATTGCTTTTAAACTATTTATCTTTTGTTGTTTTTATTTTTTAACTAATTATAAAACAATATATAGTAACTTATTTACAGTATATTTACATTCTTTATTGCTTTTAAATATATATTTTTTTATTTTATTTTTAACTAATTATAAAAAATAATTATAGTAACTTATTTATAATATATTTACATTCTTTATTGCTTTTAAATATAATTTTTTTTGTCATTTTATTTTATTTTTTAACTCTAATTATAAAACAATATATAGTAACTTATTTACAGTATATTTACATTCTTTATTGCTTTTAAATATATATTTTTTATTTTATTTTTATTTTTAACTAATTATAAAAAATAATTATAGTAACTTATTTATAATATATTTACATTCTTTATTGCTCTTAAATATAATTTTCTTTGTCATTTTATTTTTTAACTCTAATTATAAAAAAAAATTATAGTAACTTATTTACAGCATAGGGCTGCATGAAAAAAATATTTTAGGCCCATTTTGATTATGCCATATTGCACTTTGAACTGCGATATGATAAACATTTCATGTCATCTGTTATTGCTTTTAAACTATTCTTTATTGTTTATTATTATTATTTTAATTCTAAATATAAAAAATTACACAAATTATTACTATTGAAATGATACAATTGTATTTTAAATTTTTTAAAAAAGCAATATTTGATAAGAATATTAATGATCATTTTATTTTACAATACTAATGTCTTAAGTTCTTCACTTTCAAACATTAAACCCTTGAGCTTTTATTTTGGAGAAACAACACTTCTTGTTTCAAATCTTGCTGAAAACTTATGTCCACCTAAATGTTCCCAAATGCAAGTTATACACGACATGCAAAGATGGACTCAGCATTTACTGCGAACACTGAAAACACCAGAATACTGTGTAAAATAACACAGTCCTGCACAATTTTGTAGTTGAGTAGATACCAGACTGAATGCAGGTTTGGATGTGAGGCGTCAGAGTAGTAGTGCTGTAGTGTTGGGTTTTGGTTTCGGCTGGAGTCAAATTGCTGTTCCTCAGAAGCTCTTGGCCTGAGGGTCAGGAGTGTCTGTCCTGATCGTGTGAATGTGTGCTGTGATATCTCGGGTACAGGACCCTCAGTTCATGGAGCAGGCCTTGACAAACGCCCTGCTGATGGACGCTGTGGTCGGGAGCCTGCAGTCACAGAAAGCCATCTACGCCGCCACCAAACTGGCCTACTTTGACAAGATGAAGTTTGAGGGTGTGTATCACTCAATTAGTTATCACTGTGTGTTAGTCTGAAGTAGAGCTGGGCGATTAATCACATTTTATTTTCAAATAATTCCAGTATTTAATAGCTTTCAATAGACAATAGTGCACTTAACATAGTTCATCTTATTCATTGTTATCTAATTTATTTTTGTTATTAAAAAATAATTAAGTATTAAATATAGTTATACACTATTGTTGTGGTCGGTAGGGTTTTTAAAAAAAAATGTTTTTGAAAGTCTCATCTGCTCACCAAGGCTGCATTTATTTGATCAAAAATACAGTAAAATCAGTAATATTGTGAAATATTATTACAATTTAAAATATCAGTTTTCTATGTGAATATATAGTAAAGTGTAATTTATTCCTGTGATCAAAGCTGAATTTTCAGCATCATTACTCCAGTCTTCAGTGTCACATGATCCTTCAGAAATCATTCTATGATGATTTGAGCTCAAGAAACATTTATGATTATCAATGTTAAAAATAGAAAGTTCAAAAGAGCAGCATTTATTTGAAATATAAATCTTTTGTGACATTATAAATGTCTTTACTGTCACTTTTGATCAATTTAATGCGTCCTTGATGAAGAAAAGTATTAATATCTTTAGAATTTTTTTTTTTACAGACCCTAAACTTTTGAACGGTAGTGTATAATATTTATTTTACTTGTTTATCATTTTAAATTTTTATTTAGTTGTTTTTTAATTGTTTAAAGAGAATTTTTTTGTTCAATAGTCATGACTAATTGTGTTAAATCATTGTGATCTCTCAATATTGACCAAAGTAATCATGTTTATGGTTTTTGCCATAAATGAGCAGTGTGTGCGTCACCAACAGTGTGTGTTACATCTGAAAAGTCTGATTAGTCCTCATTCATAAGTCGCTTTGGCTAAAAGCTTCTGCTGAATGATTAAATGTAAGTTTAGTGACTGTATGTCTCTGTTTGTTATAGTGCCCATGATGGTCCCCAAAACTACATCTGAGACCCTAAAACACAAGATTAACCCGTCTCTGGACCAGACGTCTCCTCAAGCAGTGGACGTCCTGCTCTACACACCTGGTAAGTCTGCCAGCTTTCTGCTAAACATCAGAATAAAGAAAAGTCATGTGAGTTGGGCACAGTATTAAACTGTATTTTAACGCCAAGACAAAATGCAAACATATTTTGATTTCATAACAAGTTGCTTTCACTTTTAAGTGTCACCCAGATCAACCAGTGTGACCTGGTAATTCCACAAACGTCTCTCTGATGTTTGTAGATTCAGTGCAGATGGATGTTTTGTCACTATTTCTGCGGTCATGGAGAAGAACAGGTTTCCAAATCGGTTGAGCAGAAACTGCTTCGGGCAGAGTTCACATGCTCAGTTATTTCCTCCGTCCTTCCAGTTTGTGATTTACGACATATTTCCACATCTCATGACTCACTACATTAATGTCATTAAGATTTCCTCAGTCTGACTTACTGTAACACAAACCTTTGCTCACTTAAGGATCTAAAGCTTTGCTGCTCTTAATTCTTCACTGTTTGTTAAAGGTGTAACAGCAGCTAAACAAACACGAGTCCAGGTTACAGGGTTATTTACAGGGAATTTTAGAGGCTCTGTTGAAATGCATTCAAAACCACAAGAGATCAGAGAAAGCTGCTTTTATGTCAGACACATCTGGAATCCTTTCGCTACTTCAGATTAGACAAAATCCAAGAATTCACACTTTAAGAAGCATCTGAACTAGAGCTGCACGATTAATCAATAAAATAACATGATCTCAATCCAAACACCCACCTGATCTCATTCCTAAATGAAAATGATTCATCTCTGCCTATTAAATCTTTAACACAATTACACCGGGACATTCAAATCTAGTCATTCAAATGCCACTGACCAAAGAGAAAGCAGATATCATGTATAGGTATGAAACAGCTTCACAAACAGTCTTTTCAGCCACACAATATCATTATTTCTGTGTTACAAATATTCATATTATCACAGAAATACTGGGATAAAAGTTTATTATTCGGATATAAACACTGATGTCTACGGTAGTGATCAAAATAGAGCAAATCACCTTTTGAAAATGATGCTTCAAATATTGTATTGATTACATCGTTACGCCAGTAGGTGGCGACAAGTGACTGTTAAATTTATTTTTCATTGAATCATTCATTCAAGAGATTCATTCAAAAACGCTGATTCATTCAGTAATGAAACAAGTGAGTCATTGAATCATTCATTCAAGAGATTTGTTCAAAAATGCTGATTCATTCAGTAATAAAACGAGTGAGTCATTGAATCATTCATTCAAGAGATTCGTTCAAAAATACTGATTCATTCATTAATAAACGAGTGAGTCATTGAATCATTCATTCAAGAGATTTGTTCAAAAATGCTGATTCATTCATTAATGAAACGAGTCATTGAATCATTCATTCAAGAGATTTGTTCAAAAACGCTGATTCATCCAATAATGAAACGAGTGAGTCATTGAATCATTCATTTAAGAGATTTGTTCAAAAATGCTGATTCATTCATTAATGAAACGAGTCATTGAATCATTCATTCAAGAGATTTGTTCAAAAACGCTGATTCATCCAGTAATGAAACGAGTGAGTCATTGAATCATTCATTCAAGAGATTTGTTCAAAAACGCTCATTCATCCAGTAATAAAACGAGCAAGTCATTGAATCATTCATTCAAGAGATTCGTTCAAAAACGCTGATTCATCCAGTATAGAAACAAGTGAAGGGTGCGTCTCAATCAGCTTCCTAGTTCAGTGGTCAGGGCACTGATCAAGGAATCAGTCAATGACTCACATCTTTTTCTTAAATATATACATGCATGTGTGTGTATTTATATATATATATATATATATATATATATAATTATACACAGTACACATACACATATATTATGTAAACATATATATATATATATATATATATATATATATATATATATATATATATATATATATATATATTACCATTCAAAAGTTTTAGACCTGTAAGGTTTTTTTTTAGGCTGCATTTATTTATTTCTTAAAAGAAATTCAATAAAATCAGTAAAATTGTAAAATAATATTACAATCTAAAATATCTGTCTTCTATGTGAATATATATATATATATATATATATATATATATATATATATATATATATATATATATATATATATAGTAAAGTGTAATTTATTCCTGTCAGGGAATCAGTCAATGGGCTGACTCCCTGATCAGTGCCCTGACTACTGAACTAGGGAGCTGATTAAGACACACCCGAAGTCTTTATGAGTGAGTCATTGAATCATTCATTCAAGAGATTTGTTCAAAAACGCTGATTCATCCAGTAATGAAATAAGTGAGTCATTGAATCATTCATTCTAGTGATTTGTTCAAAAAACGCTGATTCAGTGAAGTATTTAAAGAGTGAGTCATTGAATGATTCACTCAGACTTTTAACATGTAACCTGTAATTTACTAGAGGTTCTGACAAAACATGAATTGCTGCAGTCTATTTAAAATGTTTAATTCATCTAAATGAATTATTAGATTTATTTAGTTGTCTGTTCAGAATCGTGATCTCTATTTGAAGCTAAAAAAATCGTGATTCTCAATTTATCCAAAATCGTGCAGCTCTAATCTGAAGACATTTACTTTGGATTCATATTTTTTTAAAGTACCTTTAGTCATTTTACACTTTAACATTTTTTAAAAAATGTTTTTATTACTATTGCCTTTTGTTGTTGTCCGTATCCGGACCAGATGGTGGACCTTAGCCTGGACATGACGACCATATCCCTGAAGTGTCTGTAGAGACCGTGTCAATTAAACTCCCCCCTGTAAATGCCGCATCGACACGACATCCTCATTAAACCCGTCTCCGGCGTGACGACTCTAATCTTTCGAATAATCCTACGAATATCTATTGATCTAATATGACTTCTGACCTGTAATGTTGCCAGAATCATAATCATACACTATTTGTTCGTTGGCCAGAGGAGAACTGGCACCCCGACTGAGCCTGGTTTCTCCCAAGGTTTTTTTTCTCCATTCTGGCCCTGAAGGAGTTTTGGTTCCTTGCCACCGTCGCCTTTGGCTTTTGGCTTGCTCAGTTGGGGACACCTAAATTTCAACTATATTACTGATCCGCCCGCATTGACACTATATGATAATTGAAATGAGCTGATGGCATCGCCGTTTTTCACCAGAGCGGCTGTACAGCCAAATCAAATTCCGTTGCATTATTTTCCTGTTACCACTGTGAAGCTGCTTTGAAACAATCGGCATTGTAAAAAGCGCTATATAAATAAAGGTGATTTGATTTGAAGAATGCAATTCAAAACCAAGCTAAACTTAAACTCAAATAACTATAGAATAGGAATCAGAATACTTCAGTCTTTCTGTTGCGTAACATAAACACACTGTCCAACTCCTGTTGGTTCAGCTGAATGTAATGGCAAAAGTCACATGTTTTCTTTCCATGTCTGAGGAGTGACAAACTGTAAACAATCTCATAAAACCTGCCGAGATCATTTACAGGTCACATTCCACCTCAAAACAAAAGGAAAACAAATAAGACCTTTTGCATAAAGAAAGCTTTTAGGAGTATTTAGATTTTTTTGCTTTGTGACAATTAAGCAGATTTCCTCCTTAAATTTTCATTAATGTAATACAAAAATATATATTATTTATATTGTGAAGTGTTTATACATAATGTTGAATGTTTAAAAAAAAAATAAAAAACACATTGTTTTTGAGAGTTGGGGAAACATGTGGTTGATAGACATTAAAAACAGTATTGATCCTTTTTTCTGTTTTTATTCTATATTATTAATTTTATTTTACTCTATTTTTTTTACTATGATTTAAATATGACCTAGATGTATTTTTGTGAGATAGGACAGCACAGGACAGCACAGATGTAAGTCTGTAGAAACACCCATAATGCCCTGTGAGTTCTGTTGTAAGGGTCTGTGACACAGCAGGGAGGATTTCAGTTGGAAACGGAAACATTATGAAAGGCAGATACTCGTTCTGTAGTGATTTCCAGCATGCTGAAGTGTGTGTGTGTGTGTGTGTGTAGGTCAGCTGGGTGTTTCGGAGCTGGACGGCGGTGGGAACCCAAAGCTCTGGTGCGCACTGAGTGATGGGAAGGTGCTGGTGTTCGACGCGGCCAGCTGGTCCATGCAGCAGAACTCTGTTCAAGTGGGAACGTCCCGTCTGGTGAGGAACTCGAGAAAGATTACATGACCTTGATGGATGACGTATGACATGCCTTGCCTTTACGCCTTATCATCTCCATATCAGCCTTTAGAGGTTGAGTGTGAGTTTCAGGAGGAAATCAGAAATATTGGATAACAGACTTTTTTTTTTTTTTTTTTAAATGAATACGTCAGCTGTGTGTATGTGTGTGTATTATTTTTTTTATATATATATATATATATATATATATATATATATATATATATATACACACACATAATAATTATACACAGTACACACACATATATAGTGCTGGGCAATCGATTAATCGCATCCAAAATAAAAGTTTGTGTTTACATAATGTATGTGTGTGTACTGTGTATAATTATTATGTATATATAAATACACACTCCTTCATGTATATATTTAAGAAATATTTGCATGTATATACTGTATATATATTTAAATAATTTGTCTTTTTTATATATATATATATATATACACTCACCTAAAGGATTATTAGGAACACCATACTAATACTGTGTTTGACCCCCTTTTGCCTTCAGAACTGCCTTAATTCTACGTGGCATTGATTCAACAAGGAGCTGAAAGCATTCTTTAGAAATGTTGGCCCATATTGATAGGATAGCATCTTGCAGTTGATGGAGATTTGTGGGATGCACATCCAGGGCACGAAGCTCCCGTTCCACCACATCCCAAAGATGCTCTATTGGGTTGAGATCTGGTGACTGTGGGGGCCATTTTAGTACAGTGAACTCATTGTCATGTTCAAGAAACCAATTTGAAATGATTCGAGCTTTGTGACATGGTGCATTATCCTGCTGGAAGTAGCCATCAGAGGATGGGTACATGGTGGTCATAAAGGGATGGACATGGTCAGAAACAATGCTCAGGTAGGCCGTGGCATTTAAACGATGCCCAATTGGCACTAAGGGGCCTAAAGTGTGCCAAGAAAACATCCCCCACACCATTACACCACCACCACCAGCCTGCACAGTGGTAACAAGGCATGATGGATCCATGTTCTCATTCTGTTTACGCCAAATTCTGACTCTACCATCTGAATGTCTCAACAGAAATCGAGACTCATCAGACCAGGCAACATTTTTCCAGTCTTCAACTGTCCAATTTTGGTGAGCTCGTGCAAATTGTAGCCTCTTTTTCCTATTTGTAGTGGAGATGAGTGGTACCCGGTGGGGTCTTCTGCTGTTGTAGCCCATCCGCCTCAAGGTTGTGCGTGTTGTGGCTTCACAAATGCTTTGCTGCATACCTCGGTTGTAACGAGTGGTTATTTCAGTCAAAGTTGCTCTTCTATCAGCTTGAATCAGTCGGCCCATTCTCCTCTGACCTCTAGCATCAACAAGGCATTTTCGCCCACAGGACTGCTGCATACTGGATGTTTTTCCCTTTTCACACCATTCTTTGTAAACTCTAGAAATGGTTGTGCGTGAAAATCCCAGTAACTGAGCAGATTGTGAAATACTCAGACCGGCCCGTCTGGCACCAACAACCATGCCACGCTCAAAATTGCTTAAATCACCTTTCTTTCCCATTCTGACATTCAGTTTGGAGTTCAGGAGATTGTCTTGACCAGGACCACACCCCTAAATGCATTGAAGCAACTGCCATGTGATTGGTTGATTAGATAATTGCATTAATGAGAAATTGAACAGGTGTTCCTAATAATCCTTTAGGTGAGTGTATATATACATACATACATACATACATACATAATTATACACAGTACACACACATATATTATGTAAACACAAACTTTTATTTTGGATGTGATTTATGTGATTTACATCGATTTCCCAGCACTATATATATATTACCATTCAAAAGTTTTAGACCTGTAAGATTTTTTTGTTTAGGCTGCATTTATTTATTTCTTAAAAGAAATTCAATAAAATCAGTAAAATTGTAAAATAATATTACAGTCTAAAATAACAGTTTTCTATGTGAATATATAGTAAAGTGTAATTTATTTCTGTGATCAAAGCTGAATTTTCAGCATCATTACTCCAGTCTTCAGTGTCACATGATCCTTCAGAAATCATTCTAATATGATGATTTGAGCTCAAGAAACATTTATGATTATCAATGTTAAAAACATTATTTTTTCTTTGATGAATAGAAAGTTTAAAAGATCAGCATTTATCTGAAATAGAAATCTTTTGTAACATCACTGTCACTTTTGATCAATTTAATGCATCCTTGCTAAATAAAACTATTAATTTCTTTAATATCTGTTGCTGCTACACGTGTGTTTATATAAGTATATATTTTACTTTTTTCTTTACTATTTAGATGTTAAAGATGATTAAGATTCATTACACTATTTTTAAGATTATTAGGAATTCAGACTCATGTCTATTGCACATATTGGAGGCCACATCTATGACATGTTTTTGCATTTTATTTCATCACATTATTGTGATGCTGATCTTCATAGGTGTCATAGTAGTGCCGCCTCCTACTGTTTACTTTATTAATGCAGTTTTTCCACTCCTGTCAGAATTGCATGCTGGCAGTGAACCAGCAGCAGCAGCTGTGGATCGGCTCAAAGGATTCGTTCATTTACATCATAAACCCGCGGAGTGTGTCGTGCAATAAACAACTGACGGAGCATCGCGGCGAGGTCACCGGACTCACCCTGGAGGAGAGAGTCGACAAATTCAGGTAACGTACACAAAACTGAACAGTCATTAACCAACATCAGTGCTAATTGAATTGATTTTTTTACCCGATGGCCGTTACAGTCAGACGGTGGCGTACTCGTGCAGTGAAGATGGCAGTGTGATCGTGTGGGACGTGTCCTCGCTGCAGGTCAGACGACAGTTCAGAGTCTCCTGTGACAGACTGCAGTCCATCCAGATCCACAAAGGCATGCTGTGGTGCTGTAAGTTTGGTTCACTTATTATTTTTTTTGTAGTGATGTGGCAAAATTTCAGCAACCAAAAATATTTGGGCGAAATTACATTTTCAACTATTCCGTGCAAACAACGTGGATAAACTACAACAGGTAAACAGTGTGGGATGCTATAGAGCTGGGCTGACTATCGATGTTTTTTTTTTAATCTTTCTTTCTTTCTTTTTGATGAACCGAGTTTATGCAGTTCTCAGTTGATGTGTGACCTAACAGCTTTCAAATTTTATACATTTCTATGTACTTCTCTTTACTACTAATTAAAACTAAATAAACATGAATGAACATCAGAAGGTATGTTGACATACTAGTACAAATTATGCTGCCTTCACATGGAATTATCGCAAATACAAGTTTCCTAAGTAAAAAAATTGTACATGAACGCCCTCTCAAGTCATATTTACTGCTGGGAAGCTCAGGGATAATTTTGATACTCAAGTTCGTGCCATAAACTTTAAAGGGGACCTATTATGCAAAATTCATTTGAACATAAATGTGTGTACACAACCACCCTATAATGGTAAAAATCCACCCACTCCTCTTTTTAATCCCCATAAATCATAAGCAGTGTCTCACAATAAGCCGTTTCTATGCAATGTAACGTCACGTATGATTAGGCCCTGCCCACGACTGCTGACAGACTCCGCCCTATTAGCACAGACTCCGCCCACAGGGAGATGTACACAGTCCGCCATGTTTATCTCCTCGCGAAAGCATTTAACAGCAGCATTCAAGTAAAAAATGTGTTCTTATTAAAGCTACTAAAGTTATTCAGTCAAGATTGTTCTTCTGTTGTTTGATTCATATTTACAGCATATATAGCAGTAGGTACTGTATATTACACTGCTGTCACTTTAATACACAGATCTAATACACACATGCCATTTCTTTCCCTACTGTTTACGTTCACAGACATAACCGACTGTGTTTATGTGAACTGTGTGTGTTTTTGACATAACCGTGTGTGTATTTGACGGTTTAAGCGCAATAAGACGTGAAAGAGAACTTAGTTTAATACTCACGGGACGCTCCGTCTGACATCAGCTTTCTGTGCGCGCGCTTCGGGTGTGTGTGTGCGCTCAGAAAACCGTATATCAGAAGTTCAGACTGATATGGCTTTAAAACACATGCAGATCATAAACTTTCATGATGATGAAGAACTGCAATGTCACATGAGGGAGAGTATCTGAGGCACAAGCTGTACAGGCTCCGCCCTCTTCTGGATTGGGGGGGGGCAGCAGCTCATTTGCATTTAAAGATACATGCACGAAAAACAGCATGTTTTTTCTTGTCACTGTGCATTTACAACATGGTATAATAAATGATCTGTGGGGTATTTTGAGCTGAAACTTCACAAACACACTCTGGGGACACATGAGACTTATATTACATTGTGTAAAAAGGGGCATAAACATGGCGGAGGGGAGAACGATTGTTGCTGTGACTGGATGCTTTATTAGTTTTTTCCACAACAGCTACATCGCCTTGTCTTGTCATTAAAGTAGTGCATATTTACATATAATTATTTGAAGCGGTGAATGTTTATATGGTTGTCAATGAATGGGATGCTAAATATATCATTTTGGTTTTAATAAGATTCTCTTAATAAGAATAAACCTGGTGTTCTTCATGATTTCTGTTCTTTCCGACAGCAAAGCACTTAAACACGACAAGCTTGTAATCACAACTTCAGAAGTGGGAAGTAGGCAATTTCCTATAGCGCTTGAAAGCAGCATTAGGGAAATGTATCATGTCTCATGTAATTGATCCATCAGTGTTTCAACCGCGTCAATAAAACCGCTTGTAAACAAAATGTCACGTAACGTCACATTAACCTCAGAAAATCGCTTCAGTGACCGTAGCTTGATAACTCTACTAGAATAATAACTCTAGAGAGGAGAATTTTGATAAATATATGCACTCTATTACATATTCATTATATTTTTTTACTTATCCTGTTGTTTTCATTATTTTGAATGAATCTGTCATGAAAACAAGTGTTTATTAGCCACTGTTTAAATGTTGGAGTAGTTTTTATTTGAGTGTTGATTCTGAATTAAATGATTATTAAATAAACGTTATTTTCAGTTTTCAGCTGCATTACAAACTTTTGTGTGTGTTAAAGGTGGCCGTGATTGTGTGATGGAAGTGCGCAGGAACGGCACGGTACATCGTAAGATGTCTCTTCCAGATCACCTGCTGAGCTCGCCGAGGGGTTTCAGCAGTTTCCTGCTCTTTAATGAGGTAAAAACCACCGCTTTGACATTTCCCCGCGGCTAGACTCTGTTTCAGAGCGCGTCCGGCTCTCTGTGTCCATCCAGCTGGGCTTTAGGACTCATTAGGTTAATGAATCGCACGTGTGAGGTCATTTACAGGCTGTTTTAATGGGTCTCGGCCTCTCTGATGAGCTGTGATGGGACAGGCTTTGATGATTTCCAAGAAAAGAGATTCTCAAAAAGTTGCTATGGTGTTTTGAGTGGTTGCGAGGTGGTATCTAAGTAAACAAAAGTCTGTGATTTTTCACCCAGTGCTGCAGGGATGACGTATTTGTGTAGGACAATACCTGGAAGCTATCATTTTAGTCGCTTTCACAGCCTCATTATGTTTATATTCGTACTCTTGCAAACTAACATAGGCGTGTGTCTCAACCAATCCACTGAACGCTTCTGCTTCTGATTGCTTTAGAGGGGAAATCTGCCCATAACTGCTGGTCTAGGATCAGTTTTCTCTGTAATAATAGTATATTTGCAAAACAGATTTCGCGAACGTTCCGGTGTGTATCTGTGTATCTGTGACCACAAACGTATCTTGGCCACTGCGTTCAAGAAATCAACAGAGGTGTTGAACCTCTTACACACTGAAGACATTTTTAATGATTTCACATCTAAGTGGCATACTTAAAAATAATAGCTTATAACTCTACAAAAAAAAACAAGGTATAAACAAGTGCATATGAAATCACATGTGAAATCATGCTAGCAACATGTTAAAACATGTTATCAACAAGCTAAATCATGCCACCAACATGCCAATTCATGCTTACATGTGAAATCATGCTAGCAACATGGTAATTCATGTTAGCAGCATGTTAAAACATGCTAGTGACATGCTAATCCATGCTAACAACATACTAAAAAATGCTAAATCTTGCTAGCAACATGCTAAATCATGTTAGCAATGTCTTCAAACATACTAGCAACCTGTTAAAACATGCTAACATGTTAAATTAATGATAACAACATGCTGTATGTTAGAAACATGCTAATTCATGCTAGCAACATGTTAATTAAAGGTAACAACAAATGCTAAAATGTTATTATCCTGCTAAATCATGCTAGCAAAATGCTAATTCATGCTAAATCATGTTAAAACATGCTAGAAATGTGGTAAATCATGCTACAAGTGTGTTAAATCATGCTAGCAACATGCTAACAAAATGCTAAAACATGTTAAATGTTAAATCTGGTTAAAACATGCTAATTCATGCTAGCAATGTGTTAAAACATACTAGCAACCTGTTGAAAATGCTAACATTCTAAATTAATGATAACAACATGCTGTATGTTAGAAAACATGCTAATTCATGCTAGCAAACATGTTAAAACATAATAGCATCATGTTAATTAAAGGTAACAACAAATGCTAAAATGTTATTATCCTGCTAAATCATGCTAGCAACATGATAAACATGTTAGCAACATGCTAATTCATGCTAAATCATGTTAGAAATGTGGTAAATCATGCTAGCAACATGCTAACAAAATGTTAAACAAATGTTAAATCTGGCTAGAAACATGCTAATTCATGCTAGCAATGTGTTAAAACATACTAGCAACCTGTTAAAAATGCTAACATGTTAAATTAATGATAACATGCTATATAATGCTAGTGACATGCTAATTCATGCTAACAACATGTTAAATCATGTTAGCAAACATGCTAATCCGTGCTAGCAGTGTGTTGAAACATAACAACGTCATGTTTATTCATGTTAACAACGTGTTAAAACATACTACCAGAATGCTACATCATGTTAGCAACATGCTAATTCATGTTAACAACATGATAAAATGTTAACATCCTATGTTAATTAGGATTAATTCAACCTAAATCATGCTATCAACATGATAACAACATGCTAATTCATGGTAAATCGTGTTAAAACATGCTAGCAATGTGGTAAATAATGCTAGAAACGTGTGTCAACTTCAAAGTTTGGGAACTTGCTTACGAACTCTACTCCGATAGTTATTAACCAGTTATTGCAATTATTATAATAAGCACATAGCATGTACATGGGGAACAGGGGCCGGTTGCACCAGCTGTCCATAAGTTACAACTTAGCCTAGTTTTGACGTAAATGGGCACTACGTTACAACTTACACACTACTAAATATTTTTGCGTTGCACCATTAAACTTAGTTGAAGCCTAACTCTTCGTATAAACTAAATATTTACGGAAGCCTCCGATCAGGAGTAACGGTTGGAATAAAGCAGCAGACTGACTGAACTGAATCAATAAGCTCTTGTTTTACATGACAGACTTCAATTCTTTAGACATATATGATAATGCTGACATTTACACTCGCTTACATTTTAAGAGAGAAAACATTATGTGAAAAGATTACTTTGTTAGCAGCTCTTCAACACGAACCCGTCCTAAACAGCGCGCCGCTGCGTGCATCTGTCCCATCGGTCCGTGTTGTGCATGTCAAATAAAATCAGTCATAATCAATAAATGTCATTTCTTTTTCTTTTTTTTTTCTATCACTATTTATTTATTGATCCTTATTCATTTCGTTTCAAATACAGTTTCTAAATTACATATACAAATATTTATTATGTTATTCAGTATTTAATGGAAACTTATTTTACCGTTAGTTAGAGGCAAAAGTAGAGAATGAAGGATAAACTGAAATTCACGGCATTTCAACACAACTTCTGCTCACGTATTTGACGGCTATTATTGGATCATTTCGAGTAAATGTCATATTATGCGACTACGCATTACTTTACAGAGAGCTTACGACCTACTAGCTACGTTCTGCCTTAAGAACAAATGGTGCAACTGAATAAAGTACACAGTTAGTTTCAAACTAGCTAGTAGTTACTAAGCCTCTAGTGTGGACTTTATATTCCAATTTAAGAAAGAACTTACGAACGACTGGTGCAACCCTACCCAGGACTGAAAGTGCTACCAAAATGTGAGTTTTAATGATCTTGTGACGGGAATGCGATTGCAGTCGGAGCAGCTGTGGGCCGGTTTCGCAGACGCAGGAGAGCTGTGTGTGTGGCACTGCAGAGACCTGAACAAACCCTACATCAGGATCCAGCTCAAAGACTGCGCCGGGGTCGTCTGCATGATCAAAGTCAAGAATCAGGTGAGACACACGCCACACGTTTATTCGTCTGCCAGAATGGATGAGTTTTAGATTAAAAATGGCTTTGAAATCTCCCGTTCTCAGATCTGGGTGGGTTGTCACGGCCGCAGCGCCGCAGGAAAAGCCCGCGGGAAGATCTACGTGGTGAACACGGACCGGTACACGGTTGAGAAGGAGCTGGTCGCACACACTGACAGCGTTCAGACGCTCTGCTCGGCTGAAGATCGATATGTGCTCAGCGGAGCCGCGCAGGACGACGGCAAAATCGGCATCTGGAAAGTTGAGTAGAAACCAGCAGGAATGTATGATCCTTGAGATATGAACACTTATTGACAAGTGGAGCAGATTCCACAGTCTCTCGTTTCCATCCCCAAACATAAGAGGACAAGTTGCATGCGTACATGCATAGATGCACCGTATAAAATGAAGAAGCGCAGTGATGAGAAAATGTGCCGTATTACTAGACACTGGACATTTGCGGCTAAAACATGCGAATAATATTCATAGTCATATTGAGTGTAAATATGCTTGTTACAGGAATATAACGTCTCAATATTGAAGGGAAAGACTTATAATGAATTCATCAGTGTTATATCAATATTTATGTACCTCATTCATGTCTGAATGTGATTTATGATGGAAGATTTCCACTGCACTGGAAGTCCAAAAACAGCAAACTAAGGGAGACAAACTGTGCCAGTGTAAATGTTTATTAGCGCACGTACACACGGGCAGTAAAAGAGAGGCTTGTTTTTAGATGTTTAACTGCGTTATAGGCCATTTGCTTCAGTTCTCATCAGTGAAACATCAGCATGTATTTTATACAAGTGAATTTATAAAGGGATCGTTTTATATATTTTTTTTATTAATGAACAACTGGTGGCATTTTAGACATGTGAAAAATGCACTTTAACAACACTAGTTATCTTATTTACCAATAATGGTAGTTTAGGATGCACAAGTTCATTTTGAGCAAAAGAACAATGAGCCTCATTGAACAGTCTTAATTTGCAATGCCATAGAACATAATGAAGGAGTTACTGTGTTATGCATGTATTTCATATGAAGGACTTTTGTAAATACAGTTTGTTATATATTGTATCTGTATTTAACTATACAAAATCCATTTTTAATGGCCGTAATGGTTTTATATTGAAGCATTTTACTTCTGCATTTGTTCATAAATGTAATTTTGAAGGTTTAGTTCATCAAGACTTCTGTATTTATTGTACATAGTCATTATACAATTCATTTTTCTTTTTCTGGGATCCATTCAGAGTCAGAAACGTCCCTGTTGTAAAACACTAGAGGGCAGCAGATTCAATCTCTTTACGGCTTCTTGTCGTTTGTAATGCTTCATTCTCTCAGGTGGACTCTGAATCTAATACTAGTGCATTAATTACTATTGCCTACTATTACAAAACTGCTCATTTTAAACAATATATGTGAAACGGTATGCAGTGACTTTCAAACAATAGTATGCTTGTCACATGACCTAATCACGATGCATGTTTACTTAAGAAAGTGTAGCATTGCTGCTGATATATTTATCTGAAATGAAAAATATGATTATGGTGCATTTTTAATTTAGTTCTGTGCAGATTTGACCGTGTGATTCAAATAATGAGTCGAGCAAATTCTACAAAATTAAATTTTTTTGGCAAATGAAGAAAAACAGCATGTTGTGCACAGTGTACATAGCCTGAAATAGCCTTTATATTATGGCCAGGTGTTTTTAGATATATGTGAAAACAAGAAAAGTCTAAGAAAAGATAAGTTTTGCATCGTGACTCTTTTCATCATGCTCTAGTGTTGTTGTCCCAGGGGACAAACGACACATTTTGCTTCATTGAAGGCTGTAATGTCCATCTGTAGAGTGGAGATTACGGTTCCTAATCATAATCTCCAGAGATCAGGAGTCATGTCGTCTAATCCCGTCTGTAGCCTCTCAATCCTTTTATCCAAGTGAATTATGGGCAGCTGTGTTCATTCATCTGAGTCCAGACCAAACACACTGACCTGAAGAGCTGCAGCATTTGTTTGTTAAAATGAAAGATGCATAACAATTATTTAAAGATATGAATCACACAAAAATTGTAGTTCTGTCATCATTTACTCACCCTCAAACACATATGCAGAATTTTTTTTTTTTTTTTTTTTTTTTTGACAAATCTTCATGGAGGTTTTTTGTAGATGACCGCTCACAGTGACCATGGCTGAATCCGAAATCGCCCCCCTATGTCCTCAACTTGGGCATTATTTGAGGGGACAGTCATTTGTAGTGGTGTCCGAAACCATAGTGGACGTTATCGAGTGCACTCATTCAATCCCACAATGCAGTCAATGTACACTCAACGGCTGTCCGAATTCACTCACTCGTTTTCATTCACTTCTTCAAGTGAACTGTATTAGTGGAGTAATGTAGGGAATTATTAAGGGTTTAGGATGTGATTTCAGATTCAGCCCAAGATTGCCAAAATTGAGAATTAAAATCCCATAGTACTGTTTTGTAATGTCTGATTTGGGAACAAATTGTTGATTTATTCTTTGTAATGATTTAATTTGGGAAATATATATATATACACCGATCAGGCATAACATTATGACCTAATATTGTGTTGGTCCCCCTTTTGTTGCCAAAACAGCCCTGACCCGTCGAGGCATGGACTCCTCTAGACCCCTGAAGGTGTGCTGTGGTATCTGGCACCAAGATGTTAGCAGCAGATCCTTAAAGTCCTGTAAGTTGCGAGGTAGGTCCTCCATGGATCGGACTTGTTTGTTCAGCACATCCCACAGATGCTCGATTGGATTGAGATCTGGGGAATTTGGAGGCCAAGTCAACACCTCAAGCTCGTTGTTGTGCTCCTCAAACCATTCCTGAACCATTTTTGTTTTGTGGCAGGGTGCATTATCCTGCTGAAAGAGCCACAGCCACCAGGGAATACCGTTTCCATGAAAGGGTGTACATGGTCTGCAACAATGCTTAGGTAGGTGGTACGTGTCAAAGTAACATCCACATGGATGGCAGGACCCAAGGTTTCCCAGCAGAACATTGCCCAAAGCATCACACTGCCTCCGCCGGCTTGCCTTCTTCCCATAGTGCATCCTGGTGCCATGTGTTCCCCAGGTAAGCGACGCACACGCACCCGGCCATCCACGTGATGTTAAAGAAAACGTGATTCATCGGACCAGGCCACCTTCTTCCATTGCTCCGTGGTCCAGTTCTGATGCTCACGTGCCCACTGTTGGTGCTTTCAGCGTTGGACAGGGGTCAGCATGGGCACCCTGACTGGTCTGCGGCTATGCAGCCCCATACGCAACAAACTGCGATGCACTGTGTATTCTGACACCTTTCTATCAGAACCAGCATTAACTTCTTTGTACTTCTCAGTAGCTCGTCTGTTTGATCGGACCACACGGGCCAGGCTTCGCTCCCCACGTGCATCAATGAGCCTTGGCCGCCCATGACCCTGTCGCCGGTTCACCACTGTTCCTTCCTTGCACCACTTTTGATAGATACTGACCACTGCAGACCGGGAACACCCCACAAGAGCTGCAGTTTTGGAGATGCTCTGACCCAGTCGTCTAGCCGTCACAATTTGGCCCTTGTCAAACTTGCTCAAATCCTTTCGCTTGTCCATTTTTCCTGCTTCTAACACATCAACTTTGAGGACAAAATGTTCACTTGCTGCCTAATATATCCCACCCACTAACAGGTGCCGTGATGAAGAGATAATCAGTGTTATTCACTTCACCTGTCAGTGGTCATAATGTTATGCCTGATCGGTGCACATTAATGCTGTCAAATCGATTAATCGCGAAAAGTTCATGTTAACATAATATGTGTGTGTACTGTGTCTGTGTATAATTATTATGTATATGTAAATGCACACACATGCATGTATATTTAAGAATAATTTGTTATATTTATATATAAAATCTTTATATTTTTATATAATATAAATGATATAAATATATATGCTGTATATACATGCAAATATATATATATATATATATATATATATATATATATATATATAAATTCAATATTAAATAAAACCTGCGGAAGCCCATAAGACACTTTTTTTTTTTTTTTTTTAATGATTTATGATTAACGCTTTTTGAGTGAAACTACATTCAACCTAATATTTGTCTTGTGTGAAGAATGGGTCTTGTTGTTAGAGCTTATTTCCCAGGTTGAACAGAATTAAGGAGTAAAGTTCCCACCGGAGGAGGAAAGGAGTCAGATTTCTGGAACAGGTGCTGGTGACATGAGCAGTAAAAGAGAAATCACATTCACTAGAAGAAAGAAACTCTCCTTCAGCTTCATCATTTCATCCAGTCAGGGGATTTTCAGAGAACTTACTCCTTCAGACGTGACTCATTTAGGTGGGTCCATTTTATGATTATGAAATGCAGAAGATTTGCTAATCTGAGATCAAATGTGTGGTTTCACTTATGATGATGATTATGTTTATGGTTTAAGCATGAAGAGCTGTTTCCAGATCAGCATAAAGGAGCAACACTCATGATCATGAAAACCTGCTGAAATCAGTACAGTAACCACACAAGAATGAGACACCTCAGGGATTAAAAATGAAATCGCTGAATAAAGAGGTTATTAAAATCCAAAGCAACCCAACAATTATTATCTGTCATGCATTATTAATTAAATCAAACCACAGGTGTGTTAATTTGATGTAAATGAATTTCCAAAGTAATTCAGTGATTTGGTATGCCTATTGAATTTCCATAGTTCATAATATTCTCAAAATGAATAGAATAGAACAGGTTCTCTATTCAAACCCAGTAAACAGTCACTTCTCGAGCAATGTGCTCCCTCAGATGGAAACTGAGAAACTATAGAGACCACAAACACAAATGTCCACTGTTGAACTCATTCATAGTTACTCCATTGTATCTCCAATCGTGTTTGCCCAGTGAGCGAATCATTCTTTTGAACCGATTCCTTGGAATGATTCGATCGAACCGTTTCGGAAAACGTTTGTCAATCGCTCACATGTAAGTGGAGGTTGGAACAATGTTGTTTACAATATTGAGAATAAATAATGCTAATATGTTAATAATTTAATTTATTTAATTTAATTTAATCTAATTAACACTAATGTCGATTCTTTTTGAATGATTCGATCGAACGGTTTCGGAAACCGTTGGTCTTGGTGGGAAAATATAAATGACATTATTGGGAATAATAATTAATATTAGTAATTAATTAACATTAATGTTGAGCAAAGGCGATATCTGTTCGCTGGCATAAGCAGTTGCTGACTAACTTTACTAAAACATTATTCATATTGTGGCTGGTTACCTGAAAAGGTTTTTAAAAGAATATTCTAGAAATCGATTCGAATAAGATCGTAAATAAACAGAACTAAAAGCCCATTTCCGCCACAAAAAAATGCTGGGTTGTCAACCCATGTTTGGGTCACATTATGGACAAAGCCAACCGTTGGGTTTAATATATATATATATATATATACACACCAGCTGTTGGGTTTGAATTTTTAAAAAAAAAAAATTAAACCAACGGTTGGGTTCGAAATTTTAAAAAATTAAACCAACGGTTGGGTTCGAAATTAAAAAAAAAAAAAATTAAACCAATCGTTGGGTTTAAACATTTTAAAAAAAAATTAAACCAACGGCTGGGTTAAATAAAAAAACCAACGGTGACCCAAACATGGGTTGAAACAACCCAGCATATTTAGAGTTTTTATGTTATGATAATGATTTTGAATGCCAGAATTTAGATTTTTTTTTGTCATGATTATGATTTACAAAAGCATTTTTTTCTTATGTGGCATAGTAAACACCTTGAACTCAACAGAATTGGCGTAATGGTTAATTTAACCGTTCGAACGAATCGATTCGTTTTATGAATCGGACTACCCCGGCGCCAGTTGCCAAAGTCAGGCGCGCGCGACTCCAGCGGCTTTCATTCACTCGGGACTGGGAGGAGTGTGTGTGTGGAGCTGGATGGAGCTGGAGTGGGCTGGGTCCTGCCCGTCAGCCATGTTGGAATGAGAGGGAATGAAAAGCTGGAATGAGAGAGGATCGACTGGAGAAGACAGGAAAAGCGGGTTCTGGAATATCACCACAGACGATCATAGCGCGCGAGCGACGGATCACACAACAAACGAGTGAGTAGCGCTCAATAACGCTTTGAGAAATTTGTTAGACAGCAAAAACTGTCACTGGAAACGGTAAATATGAGGATTCCTGTGCTGGATCAACCCTGCCATGCGTTCATGGGGAATACTGCTTCAAATCTGATGGATTTGGATCCGATATTTGTGCGGGATTGCGCTTTGATAGTGACGCGCGTTCACGCCTCGGATTCATTGGATCAAACCAAACATTAATATTGACCCGGGGTGTTTATGCTAACGTCAGTTTCAAAAGTTTATTCCATAATACTTCAACACAAACCCATTGTTTTGGGTTGTACACAAAGGTTGTATTTATCAAATGTTCAACAGCAGGATTTGATGACAGTTATTTTGCAAGCGCAGCTATTTTAATCAACTAAAGTTATTCAAAACAAAGTGTTAGCTATATAACAATACACATTTAGTATATAAGAATAAATAATAAAAACTGGTATAGAGTGGTATGCAAACTATAGGCATATAAATAATAATAACACATTAGTTATACTCGGTGTGAGTAATATAATAGAGTAGAAACATGTATTCAGCATGTTTTACTTAAATCTACAAAATATTTACCATGCTTTATGGGCGTGTACCATAGTAATAGTATGTTTTTTGCAGAAGTATGATGGTTTTATATCATAGTACTTTTTTGCACCCAGATTTTTGATGCAATATTGCAAGAAAAATATTTTTTTGGTATGTATATTTTTTTTTATCTTACAAAACTTGCGTTTTGCTTGAAATTTTATTTGCAACGCTTTGGTCAATCGACCTTTTTGGACAGGGTACCACATAATCACATAAATTGGACAATATATTAGACTGTGTTGTGAAGTACACCTTGATACATATGCCACAAATGTGGTATACAAATTGGTTATAATTAAGACTGATTTGGCCCAATTGAAAATTTAATTTTCACACAAAATAAAAAACACAACCACACTGTAAACCCTAACGCTCAAAATAATTAATTGGTTTGAGTAGAGCCAACTCAAATTAAACAAATTATTTTAATTCACTTTTATGAGTATTTAGAACTGTTTTCTTTTGAGTTCTCAAAACTGACACATTTTAAGTAATTGTTTCATTGTTTTGAGTTTTATGAACTTGTTTCTTTTAATTTAGACAAACTTAAATTTAACTGAAACTGGGCTGGGATTTCTATTTCCCAGCATGCTTTGCCATGACACTCAAAAGGGAGAGTAAATGCCAAAATTAAGTGTTATATTATGTTTTTGTGTGCAAGATTAACGTTAAGTGTGAGATTTAGTAGTGTTTAATGTTTTGTTATGCTAGTTTAGAAGAGCTTCTGTTATGTGGTGTTTTTGTAGGGTTTCCGTCATGTGATGAGTGGCGCATGAGCTTAGTTTGAGAACAGATATATGATAAATGTATTATATTGCTGTCCTTATTCAGCAAGTGCTATGCTTATCCAATCAAAGCATTGTGTGACCAATTAGCAAGGTGGCATTTATTGAATTAGCTAGTTAAAGCTAGTCAAGTTTCCACTACTAAAAATTTGAGATTGCATGATATTTTTAAGTTAAATGTATGAATTAGTTTACTCAAACATTTCAAGTTAAGAGCAATTAAAATGGATGATTACAAAATACAAATCTGCAAGTTCTGCTTACTTAAACTTTAAATTTCTTAACTTAAATTTAAGCCAACTGATTGCCTCAATTTTTTTAAGTTTTGCCAACTTATTCGGGTTTACAGTGCAGTGTATTGATACAACATTGTGAGAAATAAGAATCGTGTCTACCCTAAAATATATGCATATCATATCATATTTCTGGCTATATATATATATATATATATATACCATAACTGTGAACTATAGTGATTAGACCAATTGGATCAATCAGTCTAGGTCCTCATTCTTGAATCGGATGACAGAACAAACAGAGGCTGCAGGGGAATCTCAGTTATTTGCTGATGTGTTCTGGCAGCGCTGTGCCAGAGCGTTACTGTATTTTGTGTGTCCTGAGGCGGTGGAAATGGGCTGGCCTGGGGTATTTTTAGAGCCGGTGCTGGGGCGACAGCCGCCTGCCTCCAGTCAACTAATGCCAGACTCTGAGATCACAGCGTTTGAGTGAATTACGGTTGACACGACTCGTCATTATCTTTCGCTTGGGACCGCTGCATTGTCATCATGAGAGGTTTACCCGTGTGAATTCAACTCTAGTTTCCTCTGGAGGGATTGCATTGCATACAGCACCTCATTCTGTTAGAATATAATCTGCCATAGTTTCTCAATGAAAAATAGACAGGTTGCAGTGAACCTGATAGCTTGGCTTAACTTGAACTATGTCATTAATAATCATTCCTTAACGTACCAGATTTCTCTTCATAAACGCAGAATGCATCGCTCTGACAGCGTGTAATCCTGTTGTTTTAGCTGCACAGGAAGAGAGCCTGTGATTTCAACGGCTATGACAGGAAGCTCAACCGTATGTGTGTGTGTGTGTGTGTGTGTGTGTGTGTGTGTGTGTGATGGCATGGCGTTTAACTGAGATTGGTTTAGCAGGATGTAGCTACCTTGTAACGTCCCTCAGGGTTTAGGAGGAAAACGCCTTTTTCCTCTGGGCAGGAACAGCCGTCTGTGTGTGTTGAGGGCAACATTGTCTTAAAGGGTTAGTTCACCCAAAAATGAAAATTCAGTCATTAATTCCTCTCCCTCATGTCGTTCCAATCCCGTAAGACCTTCGTTCATCTTCAGAACACAAATTAAGATATTTTTGATGAAATTCGAGAGCTCTCTGACCCCTCCATAGACAGCAGTTTAATGAACACTTTCAAGGCCCAGAAAGGTAGTAAAGACATCGTTAAAATAGTCCATGTGACTCCAGTGGTTCAACCTTAATTTTATGAAGGGACGAGAATACTTTTTATGCCCAAAAAACAAACAAAAATAACGATTTCATTCAACAATCTCTTCTCGTCTGTACAGTCTCCTACACTGTTGACATAGTAAATACAGTGCAGCGCTTCTGGAGCGCTCCGTCAGAACGCCGGCTTACCATTGGCACGAAGCTGTTCACGTGAGGACCACGACACATGCGTGTGATGCTGACGCAGGAGCCAATGGTAAGCCGTAGAACTTGAAAGCGCTGCACTGTATTTACTACGTCAACAGCGTAAGAGACTGTACAGACGAGAAGAGATTGTTGAATAAAGTCGTTATTTTTGTTTGTTTTTTGTGCACAAAAAGTATTCTCGTCCCTTCATAAAATTAAGGTTGAACCACTGGAGTCACATGGACTATTTTAACGATGTCTTTACCTTTCTGGACCTTGAAAGTGTTCATTAAACTGCTGTCTATGGAGGGGTCAGAGAGCTCTCGGATTTCATCAAAAATATCTTCATTTGTGTTCTGAAGATGAACGAAGGTCTTACGGGTTTGGAACGACATGAGGGAGAGGAATTAATGACAGAATTTACATTTTTGGGTGAGTTAACCCTTTAACTAGTGATGGATGGATCTCAGCCAGGCCGATATTTGGGAAATTTAGACTATCGGCATCAATATCAGTGTACACTTGACCAGTAGTTGCCTTGTGTTTTTTAAGTTCATTTTGACTAATATGATCATGTTGCGTTACAGCATTTTCTGTTTTGAAATTGTATTATGTGTACATGTGTATCAGGCCCTGTTTACACCTGATATTAAGATGCATTTTGGTCGATCGAATCACAAATGGACGACGCTAAATACAGGTGTAAACAGGGTCTAAAACGCTTTGAGCTTGTCCACTTTCGACCACTTCCAAAGGTAGTTGAAAACGCATTCGACCGGATTGCTTTCGTAGTGTAAACTCTCATGTGGTCAAGTGCGTTTGAACAGCCACTAAAAGACCGACTGCTGACCTAACGCGTAAACATTATGGATTTAAACTTTCTCAGCTGGAGACCTAAGTTTGGTTTGAAGACGAAAAATGTACCAAGCACAATGTTCTCTCACCATTCCTGATTTCTTACACATACTCACAGCGTTCGGCTGGTCTTGTGGTTATTAGAGAAGAAACGAAAACTGCTGCTCTCCGTATGTTTCCAGTCGTGTTCATATGTTAATTACGTGAGCTTATTTCATTCATTAGATTGAAAGATCTGAAAAAAAACCCCATACTTTTACCCGCCCATAGACCCTCCCCTCGAAGAAATCAGGACAGAAGTGGCTGAAAGTGGACAAAAGTGACAGATTAAAACACCAGGTGTAAACGGGTATGTCTCCCTCGTCTACTTGTGATCCGATTGACCAAAACACATCTTAATACCAGGTGTAAACAGGGCCTCAGTATTATGTCATTCACTGCTTTTCTCCAGATATTGGTATCGACATTGTCTTTGCAACTTTCAGTTGTGTTTTAGCTCAGCATGCCACATTAGACGCATTTTTTGCATTGTCATCAGGTTTAGAAAAACTAGTACTTGCACGTTTTTTTGTCTATGATGAGTTAAAGGGGACATATTATGCCCCTTTTCACAAGATGTTATATAAATCTCAGGTGTCCCCAGAATGTGTCTGTGAAGTTTCAGCTCAAAATACCCCCCAGATCATTTATTAGGCCTATTGCGTGTCAAATTTGCCCCTACTTGGGTGTGTGCAGAAACGCACTGTTTTTGTGTGTGTCCCTTTAAATCCTTCCAGGAGAGGGCGGATCCTTTACATGAGCTTCAGATACTCTGTCAACAACAAAACTAATCTCCCTCAGCCGAAATGTCAGAAATAACCAGTTGGAGTGCAGCCTTGCATGTTTGAACCGGAGTCGGACACAGATGAGAGACTCGGGAAGAGGTTGACACTTCTAGACTGCACCGCGACGTTTCTGAATGGTTAGTAGATACATTTATGTAACGTTAGTTGTTGTGGAGTTACGTTGATTCAACTCATCGACTAGCATGTACCGTCATGTTAATCTATAAATTGTTGTATAGGTGTTCGTGTGGGAACGTAACACGTCCATCGCCAGACTATACAATGCATAATAAATATGCGTTTATGAATTACGCAGACGGTTGAGCGTTTTTGGGATAAAACTAAAAACATAGCTCTAGTTTCTGTGAATACAGTCAGAGACTATGGTAACTTTAGCCATATTAGCCGTACAGCATTCTAGAAAGCTCATTCAGAAAGGAAATTTGCAAACTTTCACAAAATATGCAGTGCCATCCTCACTTGTTCTGGATATGAAGTTAGAGCACGAAGCGTTGGTATTGACCCATCCTTCAGAAACAACTTCTCAAATCCAGCGTTGAACTGACCTACGTTGGTGGAGCAATCATGCGTAAAATGATTTGCGCAAATATATAACATTTTACTGACATTCTTCGGCACATTTCCTTCAAAAATTTAATTTACCCACGGTGTCCTCAGTGGCTCGGATGCCGGGAGTCTATGAGACTCGTATGTTCGCTGGTACATCAACAACAGAACATTTGTAATGTTTTTGGCGCAGACATCGTAATACTCTAGCGCTGATACAGCGAGTAAACAGAAATGGCGTCTCTGTGTTTTCACTCAGGGGTGTGTGTGTCTATGCTAAAAGGGCCAATCATCAACAGTCATGGGCGGGGTTTCCCTACTCTTACGTATGAGTAGGGGGAAATATGAAACAGCGTGTTATGAGAGATTGATAATGATTGATGGGGATTATAAAAAAAGTATTGGGTGGATTTTTACCATTGTAGGCTGGTTGTTTACACACACTGTGGACACACATCTGTGTTCAAACACCTTATAAAAGTGAATTTTGCATAATAGGACCCCTTTAAGAAAATAAACTTTATCTGACCACAAGCAGCTTATATATTGCCATTATATCAGCCATGGCCAACATTGCTCTCTAGATATCGTTAATATTGGTTGTCAAAAACCCATATCAGTCAACGACTAAACCGGTTAGTTAATTGTTTCAAATCTGAACCTGTGCATGTGTGTCTGGCGTCTTTGTGTCAGTGTTTCGTGCTGAACAGAGCCTCCATTGAGAGCGAGCGATGGCACCACTGTACTTACAGTTTCCAGCGTCTCAATGGCCCATTCAGCAGCCGTCCGACTGACCCGCGGAGGTAATGCCACTCACAGAGCACGGTTTTCTTGAGTGTTTGGTGTTCTGCCTCTCAGCGTGTTTGTTTTCTGTCGTTCAACAGAAGAACGCTTCTGTGTGGGTCCATGCTGGATGTTAATCCAGTCTGAACCGGTCCAAATAAACCACCTGTACTTCAGTGTGCTCTTGAAATGCTTGTATAACTGGGCTCTTTGTGCAGGGACTTGAGTTTCCTGTTAAACCGTTGGAGAGCAGCGTCTGGTCGGACGTAAAGACCACAACGCAGGAAATGGGTTCGAGCTGCTTCCAGTTCCTGATCCCATAAGGCTTTATCTCACACGCTGTGGCCTGCGGTTTTACCTGCCTCTCCTGAGACACCCGTCATTAGTGCAGACATCAGGACACCATGAAATCCCTTTTAGTTTTTCCATCATTTTTCTGTATTCCATTTTTCTCCGTTTTAAGTTTTCTGGAATCCGTTTTACTGGTTAAATTAAAATCTCATGTGTAATTAATTGAAATCATGTGCAATTTCAATTGATCAACAATTGATTAAAAGCTTAACAAAAATTACATTTTAGGGCCCTATGAAATGAAATTTTATTTTTTTCCCAAATTCTGTGTTTTCTGTTTAAATTTTTCTGGATTCTGTTTTAAAGGTGTAGTGTGTGTATTTTAGCGGCATCTAGTGGTGAGGTTGTGAATTGCACCCGCCCACCGCTCACCCCTCCCTTTCGAAGCACATTGAGAAGCTACGTTGGCCGACACAGGACAAAGATGTCGTCGTCTGAGACCGCAGACAGTAGCTAGCGCTCTGTAGAGAAGTTTGTCCGTTTAGGGCTACTGTAGAAACATGACGGCGCAAAATGGTGACTTCACTGTAAGGGGACCCGCGGTGTGTGTAGATAGAAATGGCTCATTCTAGGGTAATAAAAACATAACAGTCTTTATACACCACTGAAAACTTAGTTATGTATGTTATATTGCATTTCTATCAATATATCCTCATAAATACTACACACTGCACCTTTAACGCCTTAATTACATCTTAATAATCAAAAAGCATGTCTAATGAATTGTATTCATAACTTTGTCAAAATTAAAATTATTAAATGGATGCCACCTTATTGGGACAATAAAGCCCTCCCTACACCTACACCTAACCCTAACCGATAAACACTTTATTATTAAAAACACGTTAGACACTTTATTTCCACTTATCGAATATTCTCTTCTTTTTTTATTGAAAATAAATGCCTTTCCGATCTGATATGTGATGGGAAAAGGGAGTAGAGCGTGTTCGACAAAAGGCGGAATTGAACTCGGGTCGATTTGCGTCAACTTTCTGCCACGCTCCTTACGTCTACACTATTGTTGCTGTTGATGATCCAGCGTCTTCTGTAATTTTGTCTGGCCCAATCAGACATCAGTGGGCGGAGTTAGTGTAAATAGCCTCTGCCAACAAGGCGGGCAATTTGCACTTAGTGTTTATTTGTTTCACGCAGACCATGCAGACTTCTTGTTTCAATAGCAAAAATTGATTTGATTAAGTGTTCAGCCCTACTTTTGATTTATTTATTCAAAATTTGCCAAATTCCGTGACATTCCGTGTTATACAGTAAATTCCATTTTTATGACCAAATTCCGTGATTCCATCCACATTTTCTGCATCGTGCAAATCATAGGGCCCTAAGAGAGCAGGGCGGGACAGGAAGTGACATACAAACAATCAGTCTCTGTAAGAGATTAGCTCTGTTCGGTTTAGTTCAGCTCTTTCCCCTCTCCACGCCAGATCCCTGCCGGTGGAAGGTGGGTTTTTCCATGTGGGAAGTATGTTTATGTTTTACAAAGCTGCGTGAACACAATGGCTACTGTTCGGCCTTGCAGTCCTGTGGGAATCTGCCTCCTTTAGCACTTGTCTTCAGTGGGATGGTACAGGAAGTGATTTTGTGCATACAGGAAGCCTCATACTGCACGTTACATTTGTGATGGAATACATGCACTGCTTAATACTGCATAGAATATACTATATTTTTTTAAAAAGTAGTGTGTGAAACATTGCAGTACAGTAGTGTGCTACTTCATAGTGGTGTCTAGTTATGATGATCTCAAAAATAAATGCATTTGATTTGCATCTATAATTAAATTTGTGCTAATTACGTTTTTTTTTTGTTTTTTTTTAATAAATGTATACTCAGCAAGGACGCATTAAATTGATAAAAAGTGACAATGTAGTTTTTTCTCTTCCCCATTCATACGTTTTTGTGTGCATAGATGATAACACTATTTTTATTTTTGGGTAAACTATGCTTTTAAGCTCATAAAGAAATTTTTTCCTAGAGAAGTTATTGAAATTATTACTTTCTCTCGTCTCCTGTAAAACTGTGCACTTCTCAAGCTGTCATGTTGTTCCAGCGAGACGCTCAGCCTGTGTGAAACTAAGCCGGTTCTTGTTTTCTCAGAATGCTCTTTGCTTGTATCTGCCTGATACGTTCGTGTCTGAAAGCGCCGTTGTCTCGCGGTGATGTTTCTCCAGCTTTGCTTTTTTCCCAGCGGCTCTTAAGAGGCTTAAACTGACACTGTCAGCAGTGAAGGGCTTTGAGAGGATCCTGACGGCGTTCAATAAACGCTGATGTCTGAGGGGACCGCCTTGAATTTACCCAAAAGCCACCATTCTTACAGTGCAAAACATCATATGCACATTTCTGATGCACTGGCAGGAATTTTAGAAGTTGGGTTATGTAGGCTGTTAGTTTACTTTAAAGGCAACATAAAAAAGTTTTTCCACTTAACCCTCTGGTGCTGTTCGGTCAGATTTTACGTTTGTTTTTTGGGGGGGGGGAGTTTTTTACTTCGTCGGAATGGTACGAAACTTGGTAAAGGTTTTGGCACTTGGTGTGTGAACACACATACACAAACACACACACACATACAAATCATGGACATGATTTCGAAAATGTTAAGTGGTCCTGAAAAATATAGTCACACTTGTATTGTTCGTGGTCAAAAATGAGCACATTGGAAATGAATGCGAGACAAATTTCATCTGTTGGAAACGTTTGGTACTGCGCACAAACAAAATCTGCTAATTTTTTGAGATGTCAACCTCAAATTTGGAACACAACTTGTGTAAATTTATGGCTTTGATTTTTCTCACCGTTTTAGAGTAAAACGTGTTTTGGAAAATATATATTTCATATAAAAATTTAACATTTTTGTGTATTTTTCATAACAATAAATGTAAAATTTTATAACTTATATTATAACTTATATACTTTTTTAAAACTTTTTTTCACTTCAGCAAGTGGTCGTCTTTAAAAAGAGACCAAACTTAAGTCTGTGCTCCAAAGTATTTATGGCAGTTTTAGTTGGAAATTTCATTTTCAGGCTCATGCTCAAAAAGTGAATAAATAGATTATAATTACTGCATAAATATAATTTAGTACCATAAAATCCCCAACAAATTCTAAATATTAAATAAAAAACATTATCGAACTAAAACATAGCACAATCATTTCATTGAAATACAAAAAAAAGAAAGAAAAATCTGTCATTTTGACCGACACGCAAACAGAACCAGAGGGTTAATACACATTTACTTGTGCTTGTTAATTATTTATGATAATGCTAGTTTTTTTTTTCCTTTTTTTTTTTAACTTTATCAATATTTATTTTTGGTCTATTCAAAAAGAAAAAGACTATATTTATGTGTGTATATCTGCTAAAAGTTAATTTGATCAGTTTTTAAGAGTACACTAGCATAAAGATGACCTTAAAGCTATCAGATAAGAACTAAAAGTCACAAAACCTAGTTACTTGATCTACTTGCTCTTCTGTACTAAACACACTGATATACTAATAGAGTAAAATGAAAATCACCACATCTGTATCTGAACTTCCAGATGCCACTGTGATTCATTGTCCTTTTCGTCTTAAAATGATTTGAAAATATGTCCATCCCTGTTTGCATGGTCAAATGATGGTGTGAATGACAGGGTTGTATTTCGCCCGTCTCTCAGTGTGTGTCTTGATTGGTAAAGTCTCTTTTCCAAGCCATCGGCGGGAAACCTTTGCAGCGGAGTCTCGTCCGACCGTCTGTGAAATTACAGCAGGTGTTCTGGGAGATAAGGAGTGTTCCTCTGTCTGTCCTTCATTTATGATTCCCTTTTATTCACTCATCTGTTCTTTATTTGCTGTCCTGCTCTTTCATGTGTAAAGTGAGGATCTTTAGACCCATTGGTCTTCAAGCTGTTGGGTTTCATTCAGTATATATTGAGTAATATAGTAATAAAGAGTAATAAAGTAATGGTGAGTAATTTGAACCGTTACACCCCTAATACATACACTATTTTGCCAAAAGTATTGGGACAACCCTCCAAATATTACAATAAATACACAATACAATAAATATTCCACTGTCAACTGTTAGTTGTATTATAACAAAGTGGAAGCAATTGGGAACAACAGCAACTCAGCCACGAAGTGGTAGGCCACGTAAAATCACAGAGCGGGGTCAGCGCATGCTGAGGTGCACAGCGCGCAGAAGTCGCCAATTTTCTGCAGAGTCAATAGCTACAGACCTCCAAACTTCAGATTAGCTCAAGAACAGTGCGTAGAGAACTTCATGGAATGGGTTTCCATGGCCGAGCAGCTCATCCAAGCCTTACATCACCAAGTGCAATGCAAAGCGTGGGATGCAGTGGGGTAAAGCACGCCGCCACTGGACTCTAGAGCAGTGGAGACGTGTTCTCTGGAGTGACCAATCACGCTTCTCTGTCTGGCAATCTGATGAACGAGTCTGGGTTTGGCGGTTGCCAGGAGAACGGTACCTGCCTGACTGCATTGTGCCAAGTGTAAAGTTTGGTGGAGGGGGGATTATGGTGTGGGGTTGTTTTTCAGGGGTTGGGCTTGGCCCCTTAGTTCCAGTGAAAGGAACTCTTAATGCTTCAGCATACCAAGACATTTTGGACAATTTCATGCTCCCAACTTTGCGGGAACAGTTTGGGGATGGCCCCTTCCTGTTCCAACATGACTGCGCACCAGTGCACAAAGCAAGGTCCATAAAGACATGGATGAGCGAGTTTGGTGTGGAGGAACTTGACTGGCCTGCTCAGAGTCCTGACCTCAACCCGACAGAACACCTTTGGGATGAATTAGAGCGGAGACTGCGAGCCAGGCCTTCTCGTCCAACATCAGTGCCTGACCTCACAAATGTGCTTCTAGAAGAATGGTCAAAAGTTCTCATAAACACACTCCTAAACCTTGTGGAAAGCCTTCCCAGAAGAGTTGAAGCTGTTATAGCTGCAAAGGGTGGGCCAACTCCATATTAAACCCTCCGGATTAAGAATGGGATGTCATTAAAGTTCGTGTGCGTGTAAAGACAGGCGTATATATATATATATATATATATATATATGTGTATATGTTTTTTCTGAGTTTATTTATTATATATAATCTATTTTCAACATCAAACATTTGAAAGTCAGGTGAAATGCACGCTGCGGTCTCTAGATGACACATTTGGACTCTTTTGATTTTCCCCAGCAGGTTTTAGATCCTGTTTGGATTCTCCTCCTCAGAGCTGTTGGCTTTTGAAGCTCTTATCCAATCAGATCAGTTTCTCTGAGTGTTTGCGTGTGTCTAGCGGTGAGTTTGTGGTTTTGTTTGTTTGATTAACCTGTTGTAAACGTTCACTAGCTGGAGTATTAGCCGTGCTCCTTCTCGCTGGTGGTTGTGTTGCCTCACAATGGAGGGAAATGACCTCATAGTTTATCACTGTGTCCTCAGGGCTTCGACACACACACACACACACACACACACACACACACACACACACACACACACACACACACACACACACACACAGAGAAATGACATCACTCCCCATCCACCCATGTCCTCAGGAAGATTGTGTCCTCAAAATGCAACTCTGACAGAAAGAGACAGACATGTCTGAAATGATTGATGCCACGCTTTTGAGATTTTGACATTGAAAAATGTCCTTTTACATCAGTCCAAACCTCAAAATTGTGACCCACACATGTGAATGTATTGAGTTCCTGGCCTCATTTCATGCGTTTCCACCTAAGTTTATTTTATGCTGTCTCTAGTAACCCTTTCCTGCGTCTCTCTGAGCTGAAATTACTTCCCGGGTCAGTCTTGTGAACCCTGACCTCCTGCCCACCCTCTCTCTGCTCATCTTCTGCCCTGGGGCTGAACGGGGAGGGCATGTAATGGCCTGTAATTGGGTTACAATAGTGTCAAGTGTGAGTCACAGAGGGAAAGAAAGAGAAGTGGATAAAACGCACTGCAAGACGGACTGTGGCGAACAGCGTCAGACATTGTGTGCAGAAATGTGACGCTGCTTTACTGCTCTGTAATGGACGGGGAGGAAGGTTCTGTGTCGAGTCCTGAACGCTGGAGTCGTTTATTATCAGAATGACACACATTTAAGTCACAGACTGCAAACGTCCGTCTGTAAATACAGCACAGATACAGTAATTATAGCCTCTTTTGCAGCTCGCAGGGACTCGTTCCAGCTGGCAAGAGCGTTTTACGCCACATATGTACAGAAACATGGCTAGTTGTGCTCAGACGGAAGTGTCACACGCCTCCTCCTGTGTTCGTTTAGGGCCGCGTCTTATTTTGGTATTTTTGACATGTTCGTCAAGGTTTTTTGCAGTAAAAACATAATTTACATGACCTTTTTTCATCCTCTCTTTGACCTTTAGATCAGAAATACAATTACATGAATGTAGACATGAGTACTTGGCTAGTGCATTGCAAGCACCCACTCCTGTTTTACATACTTAATGTCTATACTAATCTTTGCTTCGTTTAGTACACAAAGGGGCACTTTTTTTTCCCCCTCAAACATCTGTCATAATATACAGCAATAACATATCAATATTTTTTAAAGATTTTTTTTCTCTGTATCAGTCTATATATATATATATATAATTTTAATATCAGCTGATATCTTGTATTTGTAAATTTTTTATATATATATAAAAATATAATGCTTTCAATCATAAAGCAATTATGTATAATACAGAAATAAATCATAAATAATATAGGAATATATAAATAAATTTAATGTATAAATAGTATATAAATATATCAATTAAAGAATTTTTAAAATGTAATTGTTTTTTAAACACAGTATAAAAATAATTTGGTCATTTAAAAATAATTATTTTATAATTCAGATTATTTTTACAGTTCATATTTTATGTTTACCATTATTTTTATGTTCAGTTTTATGTTCATTTCCTCTTTAAAAAATCAGTAGTTTAATAACATTGTGTTATTTTTAGTTATCTATTTTATACATAAATATCATTAAAAGACAAAATATAAAATATCATTAAAGGGTAAAAAAAAATAAAACAAAACATTTTAAATCAATTCTTATATATCCAGTAATATTTAAACAAATTCTACAGTCTAAAAAACTATTCTTTTAAATAGTTAAATAAATAAACAATTATTAATAATTTACTTAACTAAAAAATAAAATATATAAAAAACTTTTAAATTTTAAATCAATTCTTATATATATATATATATATATATATATAAGAAAATGTAAGTAAATTATTAATAATTGTTTATTTATTTAACTATTTAAAAGAATAGTTTTTTAGACTGTAGAATTTGTTTAAATATTACTGGCCAGAATCAGCAGAATTAAGTGTCTTCTTCCTCTAGTCTGTCTGATCCGTCTGACCCTCATGACCACTATTACCTCCACCACTAGTGGGCGCTGAAGGCCTGCGGGTAACTGTCACGTCACAAGGACAGTTAGGCTGCTTTCCCTTCTTCTGCCTCACACTCTTCATGCACCTGGAGTCGTCTGTCTTGAAGAGAAGGAGCTGATTAAAAAGTGTGTGTCAGGAAGGTTAAGAATGAAAGCATGATGTGTGTGTGTGTCAGTTAAGCGGCTTTGGGTCAGGAATTCTCAGCTCACTGCAGGTTTTCGTGAAAGAGATTCTGAGCTGTTTTGACGCTACATGAAAGAGGAGATGCTCGTACGACCTTGTGTACGTGAGTCAGTCTTTCTCACAAGACCAGCCAAGGCCAAAGCAGACAAATGGATGTCTGCGCCTGTCTAAGAGAGAATCCACAGGAGCACACGGAGGGAAACACGGCTCATTATACTCACGCAGGCTAATGGTAATGAACAAGACATTATACTGATGACAAAACAGGAGAGACGTGTGGTTGTCCGTCTTTTCCAAAGCCAAAATTCAGCTTTCAAAAGCCAGATCTTCTCACGAAGTCTGTCTGATTCTACAATTACTAATATTCTGAATCACCGCAAATACAACCGAGTGAAATCAGATCCGTGCGTTGGGTTCCCTCTCCTGCAGGTTGTGGCAGCACACGCCTTCAAACGGATTGAAAACAAATGTAAAACATCAGTACGCTCCCATTTTCCCCTCGTTCTCTCCGACTGCGTGTCTTTGATATTCTGACATCTGTCATCAAGATGAGCCTTTACTCATATTAGATCCATTCACTGAAGACTCATCAAATCCATGTCGTAGGAAAGTCATCGGGAGCAGGAACTGTAATTCACAGCTGCTACGGTTTATTAGCTCCGCAGGAAACTACTACATTCATCCCTGGGCTTTCGTTGGGAAACAGTTTAATCATCCGCCGCCCTCGCCAACACAATTTGATCAGAATCTTTCAATCCGCCGCAAAATGATTGATGTGCAGTATATCAACTTTATCCAGCATTACTCATCCACCATAACAAGATCAAATATCATCTGACTGATACTGTAATATGTCCAAATAGTTAATAACAGGCACCCAAGGGACGGCTAAGGAGATTTTCTGAAATATCATAAAGCAAAATGGGTTTTAGCACACTTTAACTGAAGACACCGTACAGACAAATTACATTTAAAATACACATATCAAACCAACGTACTTTGCACTGGAAATGTCTCTGTCTAAAATGTCTCTATAAAAATGTTATATATATACAATTTATAATATATATAATCGATTTGACAGCTCTTTTATTTATATATATATATATATATACACACACACACACACATGTATGTATTAGTGCTGTCAAATCTATAAATTGCAATTAATCGCATATAACAAAAGTTAGTAATATGTGTCTATATATTGTGTATATGTACAGTGTGTGTGTGTGTGTATATATATATATATATATATATATATATATATATATATATATATACACTCACCTAAAGGATTATTAGGAACACCTGTTCAATTTCTCATTAATGCAATTATCTAATCAACCAATCACATGGCAGTTGCTTCAATGCATTTAGGGGTGTGGTCCTGGTCAAGACAATCTCCTGAACTCCAAACTGAATGTCAGAATGGGAAAGAAAGGTGATTTAAGCAATTTTGAGCGTGGCATGGTTGTTGGTGCCAGACGGGCCGGTCTGAGTATTTCACAATCTGCTCAATTACTGGGATTTTCACGCACAACCATTTCTAGAGTTTACAAAGAATGGTGTGAAAAGGGAAAAACATCCAGTATGCGGCAGTCCTGTGGGCGAAAATGCCTTGTTGATGCTAGAGGTCAGAGGAGAATGGGCCGACTGATTCAAGCTGATAGAAGAGCAACTTTGACTGAAATAACCACTCGTTACAACCGAGGTATGCAGCAAAGCATTTGTGAAGCCACAACACGCACAACCTTGAGGCGGATGGGCTACAACAGCAGAAGACCCCACCGGGTACCACTCATCTCCACTACAAATAGGAAAAAGAGGCTACAATTTGCACGAGCTCACCAAAATTGGACAGTTGAAGACTGGAAAAATGTTGCCTGGTCTGATGAGTCTCGATTTCTGTTGAGACATTCAGATGGTAGAGTCAGAATTTGGCGTAAACAGAATGAGAACATGGATCCATCATGCCTTGTTACCACTGTGCAGGCTGGTGGTGGTGGTGTAATGGTGTGGGGGATGTTTTCTTGGCACACTTTAGGCCCCTTAGTGCCAATTGGGCATCGTTTAAATGCCACGGCCTACCTGAGCATTGTTTCTGACCATGTCCATCCCTTTATGACCACCATGTACCCATCCTCTGATGGCTACTTCCAGCAGGATAATGCACCATGTCACAAAGCTCGAATCATTTCAAATTGGTTTCTTGAACATGACAATGAGTTCACTGTACTAAAATGGCCCCCACAGTCACCAGATCTCAACCC
This sequence comes from Coreius guichenoti, assembly GCA_039654105.1. NCBI lineage: Eukaryota > Metazoa > Chordata > Actinopteri > Cypriniformes > Gobionidae > Coreius > Coreius guichenoti. The sequence goes on from CM077184.1 coordinate 3,160,440, forward strand.
AATAGAGCATCTTTGGGATGTGGTGGAACGGGAGCTTCGTGCCCTGGATGTGCATCCCACAAATCTCCATCAACTGCAAGATGCTATCCTATCAATATGGGCCAACATTTCTAAAGAATGCTTTCAGCACCTTGTTGAATCAATGCCACGTAGAATTAAGGCAGTTCTGAAGGCGAAAGGGGGTCAAACACAGTATTAGTATGGTGTTCCTAATAATCCTTTAGGTGAGTGTATATATATATATATACACACACACACATATATTATATGAACAAACTTTTATGTTAGATGCGATTAATCGATTGGACAGCACTTATATATATATATATATATATATATATATATTTTTTTTTTTTGCATGTCTATTTAATTATATATATATATTAAATAGACATGCAAAAATTATATTTCATTATCCAGTGAATTAAATATTTTACATATTTAAAGTACTTTCATTTAATTATTTTTGGGGGAAAATTGCGATGTAAAAATGGATTTTTTTTTTGTGGTTTATTGTGTTTGTTTGCATTATAAATATAGCAGTTTTTGTTTTGTTTTTTTACTGGGGTCAGTCACATTTAACCTGGTGCATGTAAAGGTGCTGTTTTTGAGTTCTGAGTTTCAGAAGAGCATGTTTTTAGTATGTTTTGTCCTTTTTGAAGCTTGACCATTTAAATCACCACCGGCTTTTATTGCATTTCATTTTTCCTTTGAAGAAAGAAATAAAATAGAATGACATGAGGGTGAGAAAACCATGACAGAATTTTTGGGTGAACTGTCCCTTTAATGAAGGCGCTACAGAAAGTTTGTGTGTGTGAAACCGGAGTAAATTCACCACAGTGTCGCATCTCTAGCTGCAGTCTGCTTTGCTTTACTGGGTTTTTTTCGTTGTCTCAGGGGGGATGGAGGGGGGTGGAGATGTGCTGATCTCACCGTTACTGTCGGTTACCAGATCCATGTTTCTCTCTCTCTCTCTCTCTCTCTCTCTCTCTCTCTCTCTCTCTCTCTCTCTCTCTCTCCCTCCCCCTCCAGCTTTCTCCTCTCATCTTTTCTCCTGAGCTCAGAGTGAGAGACAAAGACCCCCCCACCCCCTCTGGAGGCCGTCCGTTCTGCACACGCTCAGACCGGCAGCGCTCCTCTGCATGCACGATTGAGTTCTTCTTGCAGTGCTACTATGACTGTATGCCGGACCGCTGCATTTTTCATCTAGCGCGTGTGTGTGTGTGTGTGTGGAAGTGTGTTTTAAGGATACTATAAAACGCTGGTGGTGGATTAGGATTCCTCGTCTTTAATGGAAGGATTGTACCACGGTAAGAGCTTTTCCTGCTGCTCAGCGCGACCACATCTGAACGTGTGTGTGTGTGTGTGTGTGTGTGTGTGTGTGTGTGTGCAGGAGTGACGGAGAGAGAGGCTTCCGTTTCCACACGCTGTAATGAGTTCTGCTCGTGCCTCAATGGGAAAATTTAAGTTGCAAAGATTCGTGTTTGAAGGAAAACATTACATGTTTAGACTGCAGTGTTAAAAGTAGTGCTGTCAAATCGATTAATTGTATCTAACATAAAAGTTTGTATTTACATAATAAATATATATATATATATATTATATGTCTGTATGTGTATGTATGTATGTATGTGTGTGTGTGTGTGTATATATATATATATATATATATACTCTATACACACATATAAATATGTATAAATGTGTGTGTGTGTGTGTGTGTGTATATACAGTATATACACACAATATAATATATATATATATATATATATATATATACACTCATATATATATATATATATATATATATATATATATACACTCATATATATATATTATGTAAACACAAACTTTTATGTTTGATGTGATTAATCGCATCTAGTTAAAATACTTTTACTAAAATACATAGAAATAGTCAGATCTTTATGAAGCTCTTGATAGAACATGATGTGAAGTGCATAATGATGTTTATGGTTATTAGAAATGCCATCTTATATGATACATCTTCAAATATATATATTTTATATATATATATATATATATATATATATATATATATATATATATACTGTACACAAATAATTGTAAAAAATTATTGTACAAAAATAAGACAAAATAATAAAATTATTTGTTAAAATTACTATTAAAATTACTATTTAAAATGATTATTTTACTATGGAAAAAATAAAATAAAAATAAATAAAATTATATAAGAATATAATACTATACTTGAATTAAGTCTGACTCTGACATCAAAACATAATATTTTGAAAAAAATATTACTGTTACTGCTCTTTAGTTGTTTTTGCTTATTTTGGGATGTGCTAATATAGAATTTTTTTCTGGTGCAGATTATTGACATATGCCAATAACTATTTTTTATGCCCGATAACTGATGTGATTGCCAATATTATAAATATATACACATCTACTTTTATTTATTTATTTATTTGCTTGTGTAGTGTTTAAGTATTCTTACCTAAATCTATTTTAAAATAGTAAACACTTAAAGTTGACATTGAAACAATATATAGATGGATAATAGTTTAATACCTTAAACAGGGCTTGACATTAAGCTTTTCATGTGCTTGTCCTTTGGACAAGTAAATCGGTCATTCACTTGTAAAAAATGTAAAAAATTAGCTTGTCCGGAAAAAAATAGGGTTTTTTTTTTGTGTGTTGTAAATATAATTTATTCTCATTTATTCTCTTTTTAAATTCTTAAATTTGATCAATAAATTAAGTTACAGTAATAAGGCACCATAGGGCTGTTACCAATCAAATTAAATAATTTACACTGAAAAATTACAACTGCATTAAAAAATGTTATGAGATTGCTTTGAATATTTTTTGAATATACAAATAAGAATGATACTTTTAAGCATGAAACTAAACCGCCAGTAGGTGGCGGCAGGTGAGCGTCTTAATGAGTGAGTCATTAATCAAACAATGAAATTAAATCAGTATCACATTTTCAATTGTGATGGTATTCAGCACTCTTGGTCGTGTGATGGTGCTTAACTCTATCATATGTTAAACATATAAAAACTACAGTAAGTTAACTGAGTTGCTTTGTACGAGCTGCGCTCATTTGTTGCGATTTCTCCTCATGAGGCTGCGCGAGCCTCAACAGCGCAACCTTGTTACCGTCAGTACATTATATATTATATTATTATTCACTATCAATCGCCACTTACACTAAATTAATGCAGAATCATTCTCGCGTTTTGGTGACTCCCTAGTTTTTTTTTTTTATTGACATTTTAAATCAGGATACTTGTCCGGTCGGGCAAGTATAATTCTCTTTCACTTGCCCCTTCAAAAAATCCACTTGTCCCGGACAAGCGGACAAGAGTTAATGTCGAGCCCTGCCTTAAACTTAATGGCCCGGTTTCACAGACAGGGCTTAGCCTAAACCAGGATTAGGCCTTAGTTCAGTTAGGACATTTAAGTAGCTTTTCTAAACATACACTAGAAAAACACATTACTGGTGTGCAGCTTGAGACAGAACAATGGCACGGACATATTTTAAGATATGTCAGTACAATTTGCTTTCAGTTAAAACCACTCAAACATATTTTAGTCTGGGACTAGCTTAAGCCTGGTCTGAAACCGGGGGAATATGTAATCTGGCATAGAAAAAGAGTTTACTGTTTGCTTCTGATATCGGCCTAATTAAACTGATTTTGTATAGGACGATACCGATGTGATCACTGATAATATATTGTGCATCACTAATGATTATTGTTTGTTTCTGTAAACTTTGATCATAGAGTAACTGAATGTGTAAATGTAACCGTATGCGATGCAGATTTGTTGATCTAGAACCACAGTGAGTGTCATAGAAGAATAATATTAGATTACATAAACAGCTAGATTATCAAGGATAGTTGATATTAACACTGGTTTTGGTACCCTTTTGCAATATTAATTCTTCTGTAAAATGATCTGTCGCGGTGTGATTTTACATCAGGGAGACTGCATGAACGTACATTTTTGGGAATATAGGTCGAACACTTCTGTATGCATATTTATGTATGATAATTAATGATAAGAATCTATTGTAACCGGTCGGGAGTTGTTGTTATTGTTGGCATTGTGATATTATTAAGGTAAAATGCAGATTGATATTTGTGTGGGTGTTACTTCTATTCGTGTGTGTTCGTACATGCGCTGAACTCCGTGACCTGATGTTTGGATTACTTTTGACTGATTGCTTTCCTGTGCTTGGAAGCGTGCCGTGTGTGTGTGTGTGTGTGTGTGTGTGTGTGTGTGTGAGGTCATGAATGCTGGCCTGAGTGTGTTTGGCAGGTGTTAGAGCCTGTAGGGTGTGTGTGTGTGTGTGCTTGCTTTGCCCTGGGCCCTTGAACCGCTCATACATAGTGACCACACAATGACAGCGAGTTACAGGGAGGAAAGAGCTGTGTGTGTGTGTGTGTGTGTGTGTGTTAAACAGCCCTCCATCATTTGTCAGACCCAGTTGAGTTCAGTTTACTCGTGCAACAGTGAGACACTATTATCTGTCCTTTTGTGTTCATCTGCAACTATGAAAGTCATAAATCAATACTGCTGAATTTACTATCATTTTACATCATTTAAGCTCTTTTCCGAAACCTAACTAGACAGTATTATTATGAGCCATCATAGATTCGCTCCCGTTCCAAGCATTCATAAGATACCTCATTTTAGTTCATTTTTACTAAGGCAGTATTGCATATTTTCCTTCAGAGAAAGCATTGATTGAACAATGACAGATTCCAGAGAAATTATGAGATGAGAGAAATGCTGATTTTTAAATATGTTTCATTTAATGCATTGAAAAGTATTAATTTCAATTTATTTAAAAAAAAAAATACAATTATTTTGGTTGCCATTTATTTTTTTAAAATGAATTTAATTTTTTGTTTTTGTTTAATGTATTATTATTTAATTGTATTATTATTTTTTTTTTTAAATATTCTATTTATTTTATTTTTGTACTTTTTATTTTCATTTATTTTGTTTTATTAATTTTTTGCCATTTTCTGAAGAAATTGCCTGTGCAAGTCACCACCACAATTTCTTTTTAAACTCCTGAAAAAATAAACATAGCATAAAATATAAAAATAAATAATTCAGATTTTTATATATATATATATATATATATATATATATATATATATATATATATATATATATATATATATATATATATAATTTTTTTTTTTTTTTTTTTTTTTTTCAATATTTGATCTTTTTGTAAATTTTGCCTGTGCAATTATTTAATTTTATTTATTATTTTATTTTATTTTATTTTATTTTATTTTATTTTATTTTATTTTATTTTATTTTATTTTATTTTATTTTATTATTTTATTTATTTTTTTACATGTGCAAGTCACCACCACAATTTCTATTTAAACTCCTGAAAAATATGTTAATATAAAATGTTAATATTTATTTTTTCAATATTTGATCTTTTATTTTTGTACATATATATATTTATGTGGCTATATATATACTTTTTTTTTTATTTTTACATTTTCTGAAGAAATGTATTTAAATTTATGTGGCTTACCTGTGCAAAACTCACCCCCACAATTTCTATTTAAACTCCTGAAAAAAATCAGGCAATTTTCAAAGGTTTCCTCTCTCTCTGTCTCTCTCGCTCTATCTCTCTCTGACCTTGCATCAGTCCTGCTGCATCAGCACCTGGCTGCTCTCCGTCATGCTGAGGAGTATGGGAAAGCAACCCCCAGTGGTGCCACGGTGCATTGTGGGTAGTAAGAGCAGAGCTGGTTTGATGTCTGATCCTCAGAGCCCTTCACAGATATCATCTTAGATATGGTGCTTTCTGGACAGAAACGGGAATCATTTGAAAGATCATCTTCAAAGCTGAACGCATGTCCATCTAATGCTGAGCGTAAATCAGGTGAATGTGAGCGAAATGAACCTAAAGCTTTCAGACAGACAGGCGTCTTCGGGATTATTATTGATTCAGACCATCCACAACATTCACTGACCGTCAGGCTTGTTGCAGCAACATTAAATGAGCAGATTTTTGATAGTTATCAGTGTATTGTGCGTGTAAACTGATATGTCACCCAACATTTTGTCCTTGGTCAGTGTGCGTTCTCTGACCGCTCTGATACAGTACAGGTTTATTTTCACGTCACGTTGGCGTCGATGACATCCTTCATCCTTCCATCTTCACTCCGTCATCCTGGCTCTCAGAGCCGTCGTCTGTCCTCTGTAGCAGAACCTCTTGCTGCGGTCGGGTTTGAAGGTAAATAAATCACAGCTGGGACGCTTTCTCTACGTTAGGATACAGATGGTTGGGTGTTATTTATAGATCCTCAAGGGTAAGTGCAGTTTAAGAAGGTTCTACTGAGATTTCAATGCAGGATCTCATGTTTTTTAGCCAGGTGCTAATTTTTAGAAGTTTTGAAGTTTTGCGCTTATAAAGTGAATTGTACTTTTGATAAATCTCTTTAAAATGTTTTTGACCTAGGAAAGCTGTTTTATTCTGCTGATATCGGCAATATGTACACTGCCGTTCAAAAGTTTGCAGTCGGCGAAATTTTTAAATGTTTTTGAAAGTTTCTAATGCTCATCAAAAATACAGTAAAACAGTAATAATGTGAAATATTATTTAGGGATGCAGTGATGTGATGTTGGCTGATACGATAACCGATAGTTCTTTATATTTGAAAGCCGATAACCGATATATATTGGCCGATAAATCTAAATACAAATTTGTATATAATTTTTGAGAGCCTGATTACAAAAACAAAAGTCTCACCATTAAAATCCATGTCCCAAGCACACAATTATGATGTTTTCATTATAATTTTATGTAGCCTATTTGACTTGCGCTGCACATGTTGCTCTGAACTGTATTTTCCTTTTTTGAAATGATTTCAATCATATTTTAAGCAATTTAAAACCATAATGATGAAAAGTGCGCATCTGAAGGAAATAATCAATTATTTATCGGCTTTAATATATCGGCCAAATTTTCTTATTGGGTTGATAACGATAACATTAAAAATGAACATATATCGGCCGATACCGATATGGTGGCTGATATGTTGTGCATCCCTAATATTATTACACTTTAAAATAACTGTTTTCTATGTGAAAGCTGATTTTATAGCATCATTACTCCAGTCTTCAGTGTCACATGATCCTTCAGAAATCATTCTCATATGAGGATTTGCTGCTCAAGAAACATTTATGATTATTATCAGTCATGCTGCTTCATATTTTTGTGGAAACTGTGATACATTGTTTTTTCCGGATTCTTTGATGAATAAAAAGTTCAGAAGAGCAGCATTTATTTGAAATAGAATATTTTGTATCGTTATAAATGTCTTTACTGTCACTTGTGATCAATTTAATGCATCCTTGTTGAATAAAAGTATCGGTATTGGCCGATATATGTTCAATTTTAATATTATCATTATCGACCCGATAAGAAAATTTGTCCGATATATTAAAGCCAATAAATAATAGATTATTTCGTTTAGTTGAGACACTTCAGATTTTGATGCGTTATTAATAATAACTAGCACTTTTATTTTTCTTGTAGGCCTATAATTTTCATCAACAATCTTTAAATTAAAATCATTTTATTATTGTCCTTTCGGAGGCTGTTCCATTTTATTAATCCATGGCACATGTATTTTGATTCTTTATACGCAAGTAATGTTGTCCAGTGGCTTGTTTGCATTATTTATGCATTATTTTATTTACTTGTAAGGCAATATTTATTTTTTTGATAAAGAATATGAGCCATTGGAGTGTAAAATTAATTTTAAAACTTGCAAACTAGGCTAATGTACGTGCTTGATTTTCGTTTAAGTGTTTGGGACATGGCTTTTAATGGTGAGACTTTTGCTTTCAAAAATGATAGATTTAGATTTATTGGCCAATATATCGGTTATCGGCTTTCAAATATAAAGAATTATCGGTTATCGTATCGGCCAAAATGTTCATATCAGTGCATCACTAAATAAAAGTATTAATTTCTGAATACTGACCCCAACGTTTTGAATGATATGTTCAGATCAGAACAGACCTGACTCCTTTTGGTGCCGTTTTCGGCCAGGACTTTTGCGGTCACTGGAGCATTTAAGCATCGTTTAATGAAGTCCTGATCCGTATCTGCTCTGAGTGACTGTGATAGCGCTGCGGTCAGACTGGTTTGTGCGTCGTCTGCCCGACTGAGCTGAAACACAGAGCCATTTGTGTTCAGGTTTCACTCCATTCTCACATGACCAGCCGAGCTCAGAGGCTAACAGCTTGATAGGCAGGTGTTTGGGTTTGCGTAGTCTTGCACGTCTGCGTTAGGTTGACCTTTGCATTGCGTCCCCGGTCCGTAATGTGTGACATATGGAGCTGACAGCATCGAGACTGGTGCATATGAAAGTGTGGACGGTCTATTAAAAATTGCCGGCTGTCTGACCAACGTATATGAAGTGTGACAGAAGTGTGTTAAAATCACACTGATCCTTTAATCTCTGGACACACGGTCAATAGAGCGGCTACGCGATGCCATTCACATGTAGATTCGATTATCCACTAACAATATTGATTATTTGGAGTGTGTGTATAATTGCTGTCCGCTGAGAGCCGTAGAGAAAGGACGCGAGGGAATCCACATGTGAGGCTCACGAGGTTTGACGTTTCCGTAGACGAGTCTGTCATCCATTAGGGTCCGATGTCAGAGCTCATAAAGGAGCGCGCTTGCTTGTTATAGTTCGTCCACATCAAAGAAACTCTATAATGATGGAGTTATTGCTGCCAGGGTTTATGGGAGATGTTTGAGGAGCCCATCTGTGAATCTGGTGCCGTGACCCGGATCTCATTCTGGGCCAGCGTACAGCTGATGCCCGTCTCTCGCTTCCCTCCATCTGTTCACCTCATTCACACTCTTTATCAACAGCGTCACGACGACAACTTTATACTGAGAGCATGTGACATCTCAGGGTACAAATGAGTGTAAGTGAGGGTAGACAGAAGTGATCGGGATTCTCTGACTCGTATAGTGGAAAAAAGATCTGAAAGTGTCTGATTAAGCCGTTATAAAGAGGAAGTCATTTAATGAGATTACCTAAGGGAAAGTTGACGATTTTTATTTATTTATTATAAATACAATAATAATAATGAATATATATATATATATATATATATATATAATTTTTTATATTTATTTATTTATTTATTTATTTATTTTGCATTTACTTTGAGATAAAACTGCTTGGTAATTATTATCTAAAATATTATTATTATTATTATTATATATATATATATATATATATATATATATATATATATATATATATATTATATTATATCATATATTAAATATATTTAATATATATTATATAATATATTAAATAAATTTAATACATTTATTTAATATATATTATATTATATAATATATATTAAATATATAATAAAATATTATAATATATTTAAATAATATAATATATATATATATATATTTATTTACTCTGAGAAAAAATTTGGTAATTATCTAAAAATATTATTTTACATTTTTAATATTATATAATAAAATAAATTATACATACAGTATATTTATATTTATATGTAACAACTATATATTTTTGTATTCTGAATTAAAACAGCTCGATAATAATCTAAAAATATTAAATATATTTAATATTATATAATAAAAAAATTATACATGCATATGAATATATGTAATATTTTACATTATTTTATTTTATATATACATGTGAAATGCATATGTAAAATTCTTTAAAATATGCTTACATACATATATACATACATTATATATTAATAAAAAAAATAAAAATAAAAAAAAAATATATATATACACACACACTACCAGTCAAAAGTTTGGAAACTGTACTATTTTGATTGTTTTTGAAAGAAGTCTCATCTGCTCACCAAGGCTGCATTTATTTGATCCAAAATACAGCAAAACAGTAATATTGTGAAATATTTGTACAATTTAAAATAATTTTTTTCTATTTGAATATATTTTAAAATGCAATTTATTCCTGTGATCAAAGCTGAATTTTCATCATCATTACTCCAGTCTTCAGTGTCACATGATCCTTCAGAAATCATTCTAATATGATGATTTGAGCTCAAGAAACATTTATGATTATCAATGTTCAAAACAGTTGTGTACAAATTTTTTTTCAGGATTATTTAATGAATAGAAAGTTCAAAAGAACAGCATTTATCTGAAATAGAAAGCTTTTGTAACATTATAAATGTATATACTATCACTTGATCAATTTAATGCATTGCTGAATAAATGTATTAATTTCTTTAAGTTCTTTCCCAAAAACAAACAAAAAAAATTCTTACCGACCCAAAACTTTTGAACGGTAGTACAATGTTACAAAAGCTTTCTGTTTCAGATAAATGCTGTTCTTTTGAACTTTCTATTCATTAAATAATCCTAAAAAAATGTTTTACACAACAGCTTTCAACATTGATAATAATCATAAATGTTTCTTGAGTGTCAAATCATCATTTTAGAATGATTTCTGAAGGATCATGTGACACTGAAGACTGGAGTAATGATGCTGAAAATTCAGCTTTGATCACAGGAATAAATTACACTTTACTATATATTCACATAGAAAACAGCCATTTTAAACTGTAATAATATTTCACAATATTACAGCTTTTTATTGTATTTTTAATAACATAAATGCAGCCTTGGTGAGCAGAAGAGACTTCTTTCAAAAACAATCAAAATAGTACAGTTTCCAAACTTTTGACTGGTAGTGTGTGTGTGTATATATATATATATATATATATATATATATATATTATAAAATATCAAATGTATCATAAATATGCTATATATCGCTCATCTCCAATCATACAAGATGCTACAAGATGTTTATTTGAAAATGAACATGTGCTAATCGGTGATAAGTTGAGTTTAAACAGATGTGTAGTTGTGTTTTTGTTTGCTCTGTGTTTGATGTTGCGGTTTCTTTCCGCTCTGTGATCTCTCTCTCTCTCTCCGTGTGTGTGTGTGTGTGTCGGGTCTGTCCAGTCACACAAGTCAGTGCATGTGTGTTAGTTCTGTATGTGTGTGTTTGTGTTTGCGTGCGTCTCTGACAGATGTAAACGGTTATTAACTAATGTGGACAAACAAACAGCCTTGTCTTGTGTAGCGCTCTGGAAAAACATGACCCAGTTTTGATGAACCGGCTATGCAGCTTTGATTCTGATTTTTTTAATTTGTGCATTTCCTGCTTACTCGTTCTATCATTATTTGTTTCGTAATTCTTTTAGGGGAAATAAATGCAGAAAAATTACACTGTGCCAATGCATTGATATATTGCTATCATTTTTCTTAAAATATTGCATTAATGCTTTTGATCCTCCTTACATCAGTTTAAAATAGATTTATATGTGCATATTTCCTACAGAAGAGGGTTGTCCAACTCATCAGTTGATGGAAAAAAATGAAAATTTTAGCTTTGTATAAAAACATTAATACATATACAAATAAATGCAGAAGGCACAATTTATATTTATCCATAAAACATTTTATTTCTTCTGGTATGTATTGTATTGCATTCAGTGCCATGCACATGTTGAAAAGCAACATTTTGATGCATCTGGTGATGACATGAATCGTTACAGCACTAAAGCAGAACCTCTAACGCAAGATCAGAATTATGAAAACATGTTGAGTTGATTACTCAGTGTTTATGAGAAACTAGTCATCTGGATGCAATATCTTTAAACCGCCCACTACACACACACACACACACACACACACACACACATGTAGACACAAACCAGGAGGTGGTGATTCATCTCTCTGCTTATTGATCTGTTCATGGGGCTGACAGTTGATAAAGCTTTTCCTTGTAACTGAACTCCAGTAAATGGGTCGTTTCCTTCCTGCTCGTGTGTCTCGCCTCAATCTCAGCGCCGAGTCCAGTTTCAGATGTCCCGTCTGTCCTCGTGTCCTCGCCATTCATCAAATGCGTCCTCTTTTAGACACGCTTGTCTTGTATGTCATCAGTTTTTATTGCCCCCCCAGAAACTGATCTCTTTAATATCTCAGATGTTTTCTCCTAGACAGCAGTGTGATCACATTGAGAAGTCTCCTGCATCTTAAATGTTTCTCCTGAGGAAAAAAAACATTAATCTCATGTGTGACCCCTCTCGAGTTTCAGAAGAGATCTTAAAGTCTCCATGAAATGAAGTTTTTTGGCTTTTAGTATGAATATGACTTACTGTTAGTGCTAGTGTGCTCCAAAACAATGACACAATTCGCATTTAGAAGATAAAATTTACAGTCTCTAACTTCCACCAATAAGGATCAATGATTTTGATGACATCACTCTGCACTTCAGCTTCTCATCTGATTCTCTGTCCAATCAAAAGCTCTCTAGAATCTGAAGCCCCGCCCCCCTACATTATAAACAGACGCTGAAGCTGCGGCTGAAATCGGTCACTTGTTCACACATTTACTATTTTCTACATGGTGAATGGCACATAGTGCACTATATAGGGGATAGGGAACCATCAGACAGTGCACTATATAGAGGATGGGGAACGATTCAGACAGTGCACTATATAGGGGATGGGGAACGATTCAGACAGTGCACTATATAGGGGATGGGGAACGATTCAGACAGTGCACTATATAGGGGATAGGGAACGATTCAGACTGCGCACTATATAGGGGATAGGGAACCATCAGACAGTGCAGTGCACTATATAGGGGATAGGGAACCATCAGACAGTGCAGTGCACTATATAGGAGATAGTGAACCATCAGACAGTGCACTATATAGGGGATAGGGAACGATTCAGACAGTGCACTATATAGGGGATAGGGAACGATTAGACAGTGCACTATATAGGGGATAGGGAACCATCAGACAGTGCACTATATAGGGGATAGGGAACCATCAGACAGTGCACTATATAGGGGATAGGGAACCATCAGACAGTGCACTATATAGGGGATCACTATACTGTGATCGAGTCAACGTAGACCAGAAAATGTATCGGACCCGTTTGAATTCTGCACAGAATGATATTTTAAAGCGATATGGAGGAGATTCGGAGGAAACTGTGGCTTTACCAAGCTCAATGGCTCTGGACGAGCTGTGATATAAACTAAACGCTATTGGCTATTTTGAAAAAGGGGAGGAGCTGCTCGATATGTCCCGCCCTGTCTTCCTGTTTCAGTGGAAATTGCGTCAACACATTGAATAATGCAGCGCGTTTAAAGGCACTTCAGTGGGACTTTAATGAATTGTCAAGACACAAAAGTCTGAGATCTCAGTATGAACTCCATCTCACTGTATGATGACTATTGACTCATTTGAGTCTTATTTTTTATCTCTCCTGAGGAAACATCTGAGACAAAGTTGATACATAAATCAACAGAACTGAAAACCAGCTGAGCACTTCTAGACTTAGTTTTCTCGTCATACTCTCAGTCTGTTATGAATGTGTGCTCTTTGCTCATGCATCTGATTTGGTTGCAGTTTTGTCCCTGATAAGCCGTGCTCTGCACC
>CM077184.1:3176480-3253980 GCA_039654105.1 Coreius guichenoti
AAAGTCATAGCATGTTTTTGGCTAATTTTAGCACACTTTGCTTTGCTTTACTAATCTTTACGTGTTAAAATCCATCCATCCTGATGTCAGAGTCTGCATTTATTCATTTAGCAGACGTTATGAATGCTACAGCACAAGCGATTAATCATAAGCAGTCAATAGTGTTAGACGTGCTGCAATGCAGAGTTCAGAAAGTTGTCCAGAAAGGATCAATCCAGCACAGAACTGCAAGATTAAACACTATAGAATTAAGAATTGATTTTTGTTGAGGCACGAGTCGCTGTTATAAATGCAGGAGAAGCTTTGTGCGGTTGCAGCACTGATGGCGTACAGCTCCTGATTTACCAGCAGGTGTCACATTAAAGATTCAACTGTTCCCGGCCGTTCCCCGTTCATGAACATGCTGTGTTTAATTACTCCACAGATGTGCTTTAGTGCATAGTCGACACGTGTCTGTGTTCGGAATACAATACTAGTGTACTGTTTACTGCATACTGCACACTACTATTTTATTTTATTAAAATATAATTTTTTTATTTGTTTTTATTTTTCCATATATATACCATATATATGTTATTATTATTTATTTTTTAGATTTTATACATTATATTTTAGATAAATTATATATTAACATATATTTACATTTTATGTAAATTATACATGAATATAAAATGCATTATGACTTTATTCATTTTTTATATAACATTTTTATTTTATATATTTTTATAAATGATATATTATTATAAAATTTTTATAATTTTATAGTTTTATATTTTATTCAATTTAATTTAATTATGATTTTATTATTTATTATATTTTATATAAAGTATGTATTAAAAGAATATATATATCATTTAGTTTTTTATTTTTAGATTTTATACATTATATTTTAGATAAATTATATATTAATATAAAAAATGGCATTTTATCATTTAGATTTTTTTTAATTTTATGTAAATTATATATTAATAAAAATACATAATGACCTTATTCATTTTTATATAAATTTATTTTATTTATATTTTATATATTTAGAAACTATATATTAGTATAAAATATTCAAATTGTATTGTTTGTTTGTAAAATAAATTGTTGTTTAGTATTATATTTTATATAAATTATGTATTAAAAGAATATATATGTATACATTTATATATTAATTTATATAAATATTGTACAAAATATATTATCAGTTTATTATTTAGATTTTGTTTTTTCTAATTTTATGTAAATTATATATTAATATAAAAGACATCATGACTATTAATTTTTTTATATATATATATATATATATATATATATATATATATTTTTTTTTTTTTTATAAATTGTATATTAGTATAAAATATTTAAATTGTATTATTCGTTTATTTTTTTAATTTAATTATATTTTATGTAGTTAATATAAATATATTCTGATTGTATGTTTTTATTATTATGTTTTATATAAATAATGTATTAATATAAATATATTGTAATTTTATTATTTTAGATTTTTATTTTTTACATTTTATGTAAATTATATATTAATATAAAATGCGTGATGACTTTCTTCTTTTTTATATTAATTTATTTATATTTTTTTATAGATTTCATATTAGTATAAATATATATTTAAATTCTATTGTTTATTTATTTATTTATTTTTTATTTAATTATATTTTATGTAATTAATATAAAATATATTATGATTTTATGTATTTAATAAAGAATATATGTATAGTTTTTTTTTTATTATAGCAGATGGGAATACCATGGTACTCTTTCCTAAGTGGTGCATCTATACTCTGATGTTTTGTACTGTCTCTTGTCTTGTCTTGTGAAGCTTGATCTCTTGGGATTTTCAGTCACAAAGGAAACACTCAGTGTGCTTTTGTCCCGACCCCTCCTCAGTCCCATACCGTGCATCACACACATATTTCTGCGCTGTAGTCATGCGTGAGTGAAGCGTGCGGCCGAGCGCGGAGCGTGTCTCAGAGCGGCTCTGCGTCCTGCTGGGGAGTCAGGCCCGCTTTGTAAAGGCTTTTGTCAGGAGCCGCGGGCCGGATGTGAAGGGTTTATATAGGAAGAACTGCTCCCCCTCCCTTCCCAGCAGCCCCTTTGTCTCACTCTCTCTTTATTTGGGTTTTTTAAGAAGGGGGTGTAGATCCACAGCACATGTTAGCGTCTGCATGAACGACCATCACTGGATCAGATTGTGTGTCTTGTCACGGTTAGTTCTGGGTCATTTAACCACCCGTGTGTCGTTTTGAAGGACACAGTCAAACCAAAATTTATTCAGACACCTTCAACATTTTCGCACATTATCAGAGTTTATTCGCTATAGTTTAGAAAATGGTAATAAAATATGACAAGAACTCAGAGTTAAACTGTGTCAGAACAAATTCATCTTGCTAACGTCAGATCACTTTGATAGAAAGGTGTGTGATGGATTACAATCAACCAATCAGCTGTTAGATTTAACTACACAATTAGATCATACCAGTTTAGCTCAACCAATGACCAAGCAATGCTTCATTTAGCTCAGTCTGTGGTGTCAAAGGTCACATTAGCAATTAAAGAAGAAACACTTCAGCAAAACATGCTCAGGTCAAAGTGTATCATTTTTGTAAAATCAGTTTTACTGGTAGTCACTGTATGAAGAATTTTTGGGTATAATATGTCACAGTTTACTTTATTTTAAATGAACTATAGTGTCCTGCACACACTAGTAAAAAATTACATCTGGTGTCTGAATCATTTTAGTTTGACTGTAGGCAAATGACATCCAGTTATCATCGTTGAATGATAGTTTTGAATCTAGTTTTGTTTGATTGATTGGTTCATTCACACAATGGAAACAGGCCTTGCAATGCATTGTGGGATACAGTACGAAGTGTGCTTTGTATATACTGCACATTTTGACTTAGGTTTATAGTTACAGTATATATGTATACTATTCATAGTGTACATACTACAGAAATGGTATGGTAATAACCAAGGAAAAGGGAAGTTATTTTCAAAAGAAAATCGTGAGATCTCCCGTTTCGAGACACTTCAGCGTGCTTGTTTTAATAGCAGTTGTTCCTGTCAGATCCTCAGAGATCTTCTGTTTGTGCCCAGGACAATCTCTGACTTTCAGGGACGCCTGTTTGAGGTCCATCTGTGAGGGTCCTGAATGGACGAGATCTCCTGCTGATAAAGCCAATGATTGGCTTAACCTCCTAAGACCCAGGGAAAAAAAGTCTTTTGAGTTTAGTATTTTTTCATGTCATTACATTGTTTAGAGCATAAGAAACAAATGGGGGGAAAAAAACATTTTGAAAAATATTTTCTTCATATGTTATGCTATGACCCTGTAAGTGGACACCAGGACATGAAATGACATGTATAGGCAAAAACAATGGGATTTTCATTTTCATTCACCAATCAATTTTTAGGTTTCAGGATTTTTTTTAACCAAACTTTGTTTAAAGATGATTCTCAACTATGTTATGAAAGATATAACTGAATTAATTGATATACCATTTTACTTTATGCAATATGTGGGTAAAATGGCCATACATGGGTTTTCCCATTCAATGCATTGGATCGAATTTGCGTATTAATGTGTTCTTGGAGCAACATGTAATGAAAAAGAAGTGTAATAATGGGAGTAATAGTTGGAAACATTTTCATTATAATATCTAATATTTTATAGGATATATGTAATTTCTTTCCCTATTCACTTGTTTTGTCTCCCAATGCCTGATAAACATGCTTTAAGTCCCGGTGTCCTCTACAGAGGTCATGGATGAAATCAATGCCTTGTTTTGTAACAGAAAGTCATATTTTGATTAGAAACCCCATAACATTTTCCTGACATGTTCATTTATAACAAACAATTTGAAAATCAGTCAGATTTAAATGACAACTACAAAATATTATCATATTTCCATAAGAGTGCTAAATTTGATCATTCAGTCATATTTAAAGACCAAGAAGAAGTTGTTGTCCTGGTGAAACCTCCAAACAAATGGCATCTCTGAAAAGCCCTGAATGTGCTCTTTACAGGACACCAAGACTTAAAACTGTGACGTGTGGCAGAGAAATTCACTCAAATATAATGTACTCATATGAGGACAGTGGCACCCAGGAGGTTAACACACACACACACACACACACACACACACACACACACACACACACACACACACACTTACATAGCTAATGACTACAGAATAACCAAAACCTTCTATCTATCTATCGATGTATTGATCGTTCTATCTATCGATCTAAAAGAAAGCATGTTTACAGCACTAGTTGATAGGGTAGTTTAGGTATTGTGGCTCTTTGCTGCTGGTAATTGATTGATTTTGCCCGAATGCCTCAGGCTGAGGTAACAGAAGTGTTTAACTGCCTCTGTTCTTTACATTGTGCCTCAGAGGAGCAGTCGTAGCCGGAGGGCGTCACTTCTCTACAGAGACACAAGACATCAGCTCTGCTCCAAACCTAGTGAAGCTGCCAAAGTAATCCACATCTTTACACATGTATAAGTGCGCTCATGAAGGCTGTTCCAAAAGGAAAGATATTTGATTTGGACCAAATACTACGAAAGCATCCAGCTTATGAAATCAGTCCCAGAATGCATTGCAATGAGCTCAGATGCTGGATGAAGAAATAGAAATGTTGCTTATAATTGTATTTTATTTTATTTAGTAGCAAATAGTATTGAGAGTAGTAATATCATGATTAATATCAATGTTAATATTATGTTAATAGCATATATATTATATATTTTTTATATATATATATACAGTGGGGAGAACAAGTATTTGATATACTTTGATACACAAAAATCCAGAAAATCACATTGTATGATTTTTAAGTAATTAATTTGCATTTTATTGCATGACATAAGTATTTGATACATCAGAAAAGCAGAACTTAAGATTTGGTACAGAAACCTTTGTTTGCAATTACAGAGATCATATGTTTCCTGTAGTTCTTGACCAGGTTTGCACACACTGCAGCAGGGATTTTGGCCCACTCCTCCATACAGACCTTCTCCAGATCCTTCAGGTTTCGGGGCTGTCGCTGGGCAATATGGACTTTCAGCTTCCTCCAAAGATTTTCTATTGGGTTCAGGTCTGGAGACTGGCTAGGCCACTCCAGGACCTTGAGATGCTTCTTATGGAGCCACTCCTTAGTTGCCCTGGCTGTGTGTTTCGGGTCGTTGTCATGCTGGAAGACCCAGCCACGACCCATCTTCAATGGACGACCCAATCTTCCTCTTACTGAGGGAAGGAGGTTGTTGGCCAAGATCTTGCGATACATGGCCCCATCCATCCTCCCCTCAATACGGTGCAGTCGTCCTGTCCCCTTTGCAGAAAAGCATCCCCAAAGAATGATGTTTCCACCTCCATGCTTCACGGTTGGGATGGTGTTCTTGGGGTTGTACTCATCCTTCTTCTTCCTCCAAACACGGCGAGTGGAGTTTAGACCAAAAAGCTCCATTTTTGTCTCATCAGACCACATGACCTTCTCCCATTCCTCCTCTGGATCATCCAGATGGTCATTGGCAAACTTCAGACGGGCCTGGACATGTGCTGGCTTGAGCAGGGGGACCTTGCGTGCGCTGCAGGATTTTAATCCATGACGGCGTAGTGTGTTACTAATGGTTTTCTTTGAGACTGTGGTCCCAGCTCTCTTCAGGTCATTGACCAGGTCCTGCCATGTAGTTCTGGGCTGATCCCTCACCTTCCTCATGATCACTGATGCCCCACGAGGTGAGATCTTGCATGGTGCCCCAGACCGAGGGAGATTGACCGTCACCTTGAACTTCTTCCATTTTCTAATAATTGCGCCAACAGTTGTTGCCTTCTCACCAAGCTGCTTGCCTATTGTCCTGTAGCCCATCCCAGCCTTGTGCAGGTCTACAATTTTATCCCTGATGTCCTTACACAGCTCTCTGGTCTTGGCCATTGTGGAGAGGTTGGAGTCTGCTTGATTGAGTGTGTGGACAGGTGTCTTTTATACAGGTAACGAGTTCAAACAGGTGCAGTTAATACAGGTAATGAGTGGAGAACAGGAGGGCTTCTTAAAGAAAAACTAACAGGTCTGTGAGAGCCGGAATTCTTACTGGTTGGTAGGTGATCAAATACTTATGTCATGCAATAAAATGCAAATTAATTATTTAAAAATCATGCAATGTGATTTTCTGGATTTTTGTTTTAGATTCCGTCTCTCACAGTTGAAGAGTACCTATGATAAAAATGACAGACTTCTACATGCTTTGTAAGTGGGCAAACCTGCAAAATCGGCAGTGTATCAAATACTTGTTCTCCTCACTGTATATATATATATATGTATATATGTATATATATGTAAATATCAGTATGCATATATTAATATAAATTAAAATAAATGTTTGTTTAGTAACATTTAGAAACACTGTCACTTTTTTTATTAATCTGACTGAATGTAAATGGTCCTGGAGTTTTAGAAAGGTGCTATAGAATTAATAATAATAATAATAATGTATATTTGTATAAACATTTTGAATTATATTTGCATTTATTAATAATAATAAAAATAATAACAACAACAATTATTGTAGTTATTGTAACCATAGTAGTTGTTGTTATTATTATTATTATTATTATTATTATTATTATTATTATAATAAAGCATACGTATAATAATAATAATAATAATACATTTGCATGTAGAATAATAATAATAATAATAATAATAATAATTAATTATATTCTTATAAATGAAATAATTTTTTATAAATATTATTTTATGTTTATTTAAAATATATTTTATTATATTAAATTATATTTATTATATTTTATTATATTAAATACATTAATTAATTTATTTATTTTACAATAAAACAACTGTAAGTAGACTAATAATAAAAATATAGTGCTGTAGAAAACAATAACTGTGTGAACGGCCCCTTAGAAATCATCAGTAAACAGCATGGCAGCTCACTAGCTTTTGTACAGAGCTATAGTGTAAAGAAATGAGTGAGCATGCTGGGAAACAAAAATGGGCGTTTTGGGGACAGAGGCAGTAAAAAGGCATTAGCAGTCAGCAATGATTTGCAGTCGTGGTTGACTTGGTAAACAGCCACTGTTGAAGGAAATGAGTCTGGGATTTGCATATTAATTAGGTTGCAGTGGCTCCTCCCCCTCTAGCCTTTGCTCTGGCCTTTCCGGACGCAATCGGCTCAGTCGCCTCGGTGAGGCAGAGCGACACAGCCACCATCTGTCTCCTCCCAGATAACTTCAGCCTTTTCCTGTGAACACCAAGCATCAGCACAGGATTTGTGTTCCTGTCGAGGGCTTCTTCTGGCCTCTCTGTGGAGTGGATAGATCCGAACGGACGTGGATTATCGTGGACGTGTCGTGTGTCTTGAAGAAGGCCGGTGTCTGGGTGTGTGGCGGGACGTTGCGCAGGTTCCCATGAGGGTGTTTGAGAGTGGCGGGTGCTGGCTGACCCTCACCACGGGATCAGACAGGCAGTCAGCCGCTTACATGGAGAAAAGACGCTGCAGTCCCTTCCCCTTGTGCTGGGCCGCAGGTACACTTCTGTCTGTTCACTGCTGTCTAATGCTTCAGAGGGTTTGTGCATCAGGGTGGGTGAGTGTTTGTTTGGTTGTACGGATGAGTTTGTAGTGCCATGCAATCAGGCATGTTTTGGTAGTTGAAAGTTTTGACTCAAGCATTGGTCTTTAATGAAATGAAATGAAATTTTGTTTTGTTTTATCTTATTATTTTTGTATTTTATTTTATTTTGTTTAATTTAATTTTATCTTATTATTGTTTTATTTATTTATTTTGTTTTGTTTTATTTTTTTAATTATGTAATTTTTTTATTTTAATTTAATTTTATCTTATTATTGTTTTATTTATTTATTTTGTTTTGTTTTATTTTATTTTTTTAATTATGTAATTTTTTATTTTAATTTTATTTTATCTTATTATTGTTTTATTTATTTATTTTGTTTTGTTTTATTTTATTTTTTTAATTATGTATTTTTTTTTATTTTAATTTAATTTTATCTTATTATTGTTTTATTTATTTATTTATTTATTTATTTTATTTTATGTATTATTTTATTTTACCTACCATACATGACACTGTGAAGTAAATGCACACTAAAAATACATTTAAAAAAACCCATAAATTTTATATTAATATGTTTAGCCAATGCTTTTCTCATTTTCCAAAAGAGGAATCATACAATATTAATAAGAAATCATAAAGAAATTCATTATGATTCATTCATTTTTTTTCTGTAAAGGATATTTTATTCTCTCTATCTCTGTGTGTGTGTGTGTGTGTGTGTGTGTGTGTGTGTGTGTGTGTGTGTGTGTGTGTGTTCAGCACCTGCTCTTGATGCTGTCCATCAGTCAAACACTCATTCAGTCTTAATCTTATTGACTCCTGTGGGACTGACGGGACAAATCGTCTGTGTGTGTGTGTGTGTGTGTGTCTTCAGTGTCTTAGTGTGTGTGTTAATTCAAGAAATCATGAAGAGAGAAAATTTGATTTGAAAATGAAAAATATGCCAATTAATTTTAATTGGTTAATTGAATTTGGCTGCTTCAGTTTCTGGTTAAATGAATTGTAAGCCACTCAGTGTTGATTCTTCTGCTGCGGCTCATTGCAGTGAACCGATCAAATCATCCTGTAGCAAGCACTCATTATGTTCCAACTATGTTCATTTTGAGTTCATTCATGCTTTAGTTCACCGTTTCAGAGACGGCTTAAAAGAGAAAGTTCAGTGTCATTGCGTCTTGATCACTTGTTGCATTGAAAGCGTAATTTTCACCATTCATCTCATGCTAAAAAGCTCTTTGCTTTACTGGTAAAACCTTCAGGAGAATTTGTTGGTAATGAGTGCATCTTTTTTATCACTGGTTTTTCACTATTTTTATTCACATTTGTTGTCATAAGTCGCACGGATATATTTGTGGCAATAGCCAACAATACATTGTATGGGTCAAAATTATCCACTTTTCTTTTATGCCAAAAATCATTAGGATATTAAGTAAAGATCGTTAAATAAGATCGTAAAATAAGATTGTTCCATGAAGATATTTTGTAAATTTCCTACTGTAAATATATCAAAAATGTATTATTATTAGTAATATGCGTTGCTAAGGACTTCATTTGGACAACTTTAAAGGCGATTTTCTCAATATTTAGATTTTTTTGCACCCTCAGATTCCAGATTTTTATTTTGCATTTTTTTCCATATTGCATTAATATAAAACTAAAAACTGTAAATAGAAATGGCATTTAAAAAGATGAATTCTACAGGATACTTTTGACTAGTCTGGTCTGCTTCTTTCCCCCTTGAGAACAGAGCAGAATATACAGGGGAAATATTGTTGAGTTGATACTAAGTGCCTTAAACACACACACACACACACACACACACACACAAACGTCCTTGTCAAATCCAGTGACAGTTCTTCTTCAGAAGTGCTGTAGGAGTCTGAGATGTTGTAAGCAATAATGTTTCCCAGCAGGCCGATGTAAACCTGTAACTGAAATCTGCTCAGCTTGCTGTTTTGAGAGAGAGATCTTGCAGTTTTTGTGTGCTTTAGTAAGATTTCACCAGAAATTAAACCAGCAGTATCTGGGAAATATGGATCATATCCATAGATGGACTGGCATGAGACCCATAATGCACAAAAACACATGTTATAGCTCAAACATAGAGATAATGTGACCCTTGAAGAGCAGGTTCACACACACTGATGGCAGATCTAATGCATGCTGGAGTCAGCTGATGTAATGTGCTTTAATGTTGTGTTTGTCTGGATGGATGATGTGTGTTCAGAGTGATTTGTGCTCCTGCTGTATCTTCACTCCTGTAACATGAGATGTTCCCTCCCACTCTGTTTAAATACATTTGCATGTGCTGTGCATGTTAACATGCGGGTGATGCATTCAGTGTGCCGAGAGCAGCTGTGTGTTCAGAGGTCACAGGAGGTCATGTGGATGCTCCTCTCCTCTCGTCTCGTCTCTTCTTTTCCTGTCTCGTTTTGACTCGTTACTTCTCGTCTCTTCTTGTCTCTTCTTTTCTCGTCTATTCTCTTCTCTTGTCTCGTCTCTTCTAGTTTCTTGATTAGTCTCATCTCATCTCTTCTTTTCTTACTTCATGTCTCGTCTCGTCTCTTCTTATCTTCTTGTCTTGTCTCTTCTCTTCTCTTGTCTCTTCTTGTCTTGTATCTTCTCGTCTCTTCCTGTCTCTTCTCTTTCTCGTCTCTTCTTGTCTCTTGTCTATTCTTTTCTTCACTAGTCTCATCTCTTCTAGTCTCTTCTCTTCTTTTCTCGTCTATTCTCTTGTCTCATCTCTTCTAGTTTCTTGTTTGGTCTCGTCTCTTCTCGCCTCTTCTTTTCTCACTTCATGTCTCTTCTCGTCTCTTCTTTTCTCGCCTCTTTTCTTCTTGTCTCGTCTCTTCTTTTCTCTTTTACTCTCTTCTTTGCTCTCAACTCTTCCAGTCTTTTGTTCTGCTCTCATCTATCTCTTTTCTTTCGTCTGGTCTCCTCTTCTCGTCTCCTTTGCTTTCATCTCACCTCCTGCGCTCTCTTCTTTTGCTCTCATCTTGGCTCTTCTCTCCTCATTTTTGGGTCGCTCTGTCCCTGAACGTGAAGTCAGCTGTAGCTCCATTGGTGTTCACTGCTGGTGCATGCTGGGATATCTGTGGGTCTCTATGAGTGACAGCATGACGTGATCCTATCATCTCTGTTCCACCGGATGGTTTCAGCTTGTTAACCCTCTGGAGTCTGAGCTGTTTTGGGGCCCTTTAGAAGTTTTGACATGCTCTGACATTTGTGCTTTTTTCAGTTGCTTATAAACACATTAATGGCAAAAGTGCAATACACTGTATTCAGCACAAACTGGGCTACCATAATATGTGAGCAACATGTATGTACATGCTTGTATTTTTGAGAGAATAATGTGTATGTGTGGTTTTTGAAAAAACTAAATTTTTGTTTTAAAATTAAGGCCTCAAAACACACAATAGATATGTGTCCACAAGACTTTAGACTAATGGGTGATGTTGCCTAGAGTTTTTGCTTCAAACTGATGTGAGAATCATTGTGCCTACTTATTCCCACAACACAATATATTGATTTACATTTTGTAAGACACTTTTTCTTTACAAAGGCCATATGCGAAGAGGCGTGAATGATCATGAATAATGCTGTGATTCACACCTGAGAGAACAAAAGACCCGCATAATGAGCTGCATAATGAATGAGCCTCAGGTATGTGACTGAGAGCTAGCAAAAGGACAAAGGAAATATATTTTGTTGTAGTTTATTTAGAATGTAGTCAAAGGCACATTACAAAGGCCTATTATATTTTAAATTATCAAAAGATTTGACTACACTGCAAAAAATGCTCTTCTTATTTAGTATTTTTTCTTGTTTCCAGTCCAAATATCTAAAAATTCTTAAATCAAGATTAATTTACTAGATAAGTAAAATTTTCTATGGGGTAAGAAAAATAATCTTATTTCTGTTTGGGACAGACACAAGAAACAAGATTTCAATCAGAAACAAGATTATTTTTCTTCCCCATTGGCAGATAATTTTGCATGTTTTAAGCAAAAACTCAATTCATTTTGATTTTACTTTCAACAAAACAAGAAAAAATATCTTATGTCATTTTATTTATCTAGTAAATGCATCTTGATTTAAAAATTTGTAGATATTTAGACTAGAAACAAGACAAAAATACTAAGAAGAGCATTTTTGGCAGTGTACTATTTTTTTTTTTTTTTTTTTTATAAATAAGTCTCATGCTAAAACAACAGTAATATTGTGACACTGAACACAATTCAGTATTTAGTAAATACAAATAACTGAATAATTGGTAATGATGAATGTTATAAGTAAAATATTTGGGATTTAAATGCAATGCAATTATGATTTCAAAGAGTATAGGGTGAATTCAGGTTGATTGGGACACTTTTTCCCCAGTCATTTCAATGGTAAACATTTTCTGAATCATTTGATTTTGTAAACTATCCGATGCACACAATACTCAAATATCATTTCAAGCGTTGGTTCATTTATGAGACATGCGTGCAATGCATGATCACGCCAGCGCTAAGGCTATTGTCTGCTATGATTCTTATTAAATAAGAAGCAAATATATTAAAAACATTGATTAAAATTAAGATACAATTTATACAAAACGAAATTCACTTTAAATAAAGGCTTTCTACAAAACAAAACTTAATGAAGTGGTCAAAATCATGTCTGACAAACTCCATGTCTTCTGATATATTGCGCATCAAATGATGTGTCCTTTATTACTCGTGCTGTTCACTTTTCACAATCAACATATATTAAATTAAAAAATAACATTAGGCTATAATATTTAAACATCAATATGAAACAAAATACGTTTTACTGGTACTATATTTATAGCATCTGAGCAGACATTTGCTAATAAAAGCTGTATTGATGTGACACTAGGCTATTTTACAGTAAATACTTCATAATCTGTCCAAAACAGGCCAAAGAAATCTTGTCTAAACAGTCTTACGTCTATAACATTTTATGTTGCAGCAGGATTCATATTTAAACGGTCTTTTTGCGTTTAATATTCACAGAAAACTAACAGAATAAACTTACCTCACAATCAGCGGCTGAATCCGTCGCTCTTAGAAATAAACAGTTTTCATGAGGTAAATTATTCCAGGATTATTCCTCAACATGTCTCAAAACGATGTAGCTAAAGTATAGCGCTACACTTGATGTGTTTATTTGAGTTGATGTGGGCGTTGACTGCTCTCGCATGGATCGGTCAGTATTTGAATCTCAAAAGAACGCGCGCTCCGTGGGCGTGGCGCATTAGCGGATAATGAGACAATAATGAGACACTCGCGAACGACTGACATCGCTCTCTTTTCAAACAGATTACATAAACACAGAATATTTGTTTTCGATTTTATTTACATTATTTAAAACCTGACATTGCAACGTTATTTTAGACATATGTCTCATGTTTGTGTGACAAGTGTTCACTAAGTTAGAGTTCCTTTTCTGAAGACTATCTGAATGAACGTCTTTGAGAGAGAGGCTGCAGATCATGTTTGTTTTCTTTATTTTGCAAAAAGCACAACAATCTGTTTTTATTGTGACTGTACACAAAAAAAATAGAAACTTAACATATTATAATGATGTATAACACTTGCCTGAATTCTAAAAATCGACAGAGTTATTTGAGTCTCTTTGGAACTGATAAGAAAAAAAGCGAGTTGATCACGCCGGCGCGACGGCCGACTCCAGGGGGTTAATGGACACTTCCTCATGTTGTCCGACTGCAAACTCAGCATTTTCTTCCACTCAGACTAGTCTCATGCTGTCAGGAATGACTCATTACTCCTAGATGACGGAAATTCAGTGAAATCTTCATGCAATCGCCTGAAATGACTCACTTTCACAGGGCACAGTGTGTCGATGTGGTCTTTGGCTGCAGAGCCATTGAATTAGACCGAACCGTGACATTTAAGATTGTGAAGTCATTAGAGATGCTATATACAGATTCGCCTGTGGTCACTGCAGTCAGATTTGCTCACAGTGTGAGGAGATTTTCTTCAGTGTTGCCCATTTTATTCACAATGACATGGCCATTTATGTGCTGCCTTTTATTTTATCATCTTATTATGGGAAATTAAATTCACCCAGAAATGACAATCCTGTCATTATTTACTCACCAATAGTCGCTCCAAAACCCCATAATATTCTAATCTGTTACCAGAGAGATGCATTGCACCAGGTTAAACCTACATGTATGCATTTAGCAGATGCTTTTATCCAAAGTGACTTAAGGAAAATCACAAGCAATTTGTTGAGCCAACAAATATTAATAGTATTCAATGCCGTATTTAAAGTATAAGTATCTAGTTCAGTCATGAAACTCTAGAGGGCGCAGGCTGATGGTCCTTTACATGCAATCTGCAAGCAATCACATCATTACCGCATGGCACAAGCTGATTGGCTCTGCTGATCCTGCAGCCAATGAGATTGCTTGCTCAACATTTAAATAGTCTGGTCTGAGTTCTTGTGAACCCTTCCACCTCCCCAGCTCCACCTGCCTGTTACAGGATTGATGCATGTATTTTGTAATGATTATTTGGAATAGGATTAAATTTTTTATTTACTTTTGATTAATTATTTTTTGCTTTTATTTTGTTTATTATTTTTAGTTTATTTAGCATTTTAAATAGATAAAAAAATAAGAGTTATAGTAAATTCTTGTTTTGTGGTTGTGGATTAGTTAAAGGGGGCATAACACACACAGTTTCTGCCAGTCTCATGTTAATCGAGTACCTATAGAGTAGTATTGCATCCTTCATATCGCCGAAGAGTCTTAAAAAAGACAGATACACTGTACTGATTCTTTCCGAAAACAGCCAAACTCATGAAGGTGTGCAGTGGGCGGCGCTAAAGAATTGCGAGCGCGCGCACACACACACACACACACACACACACACACACACACACAATACATCATGGCATTATCCCTGGATAACTTTCGATTCACTATACGTTCGTTTTGTTCACATTATATGCACTTACGCGCCGATTGCCAACAAAACACACACATTTGATGCAGTTTCACTCACCGCCTGCGGTTTCCACTCATGACCGGGAACAAACAAACACACTTGCAGAACTCCGTGCTCCGGGAAAACTGCATCCACTGTTCCCTTAACGCTGGGTTATTTGGGAAGCTGAACAAGGTTATCTTTCCCTCACAACCAGAAACACACTTCTTTAGTGACATTGTTGATTTCGTGGTCTAAAAACAAAATGACAGCGCTGCCGACGGCTCCCGTAACCCGAACGAAGCTCGTTGATGGACACGCTCTTGCTCTCGCTCTCGCTCTGGTTGATGTGCGCATGCTCATCTGGGAGAAGTGCCTATACAAGGACTTACGCCCTTAATGACTTCATACAGGGCCATACTCGAAAAAAAGTATGTATTTGGCACAGAAATACTCCGTCATACGTCCAACTCATTTTTTGAAATTTTGTCCATGTTTAGCATGAGAATCAACTCTTTAACAGTGTAAATAAGTCAGAATGCATGAAATAGCATTAGACACCCCCCCCCCTTAAGTGCATTTTGTTCAATATACTATTGAAATAGAGGAATCTAATTAAAAATAAACTGTTTCATCCAATATTTTGTGTGCTATGTATTTGTGAGTCATGTCTCTCATATCGCGTCTCTTTGCTGTATGTTGCTGCCTATGTAGACAGTATACAACAAGCCAGCGCACTATTTGAAGCAGAGCTTGTACAGTATGTCTCTTTGTCCTGTATGAGCCGTTCAGTATTAGTGTTCATTGTTTAAATGGATGTAGGGGTGTGTCCTGTGTTAAGCCACGCCCCCGCACACCTGGACGCCAGGTGAGTCTGAGGGAAATGAGACATCAGTGGTGAACAGGTAAACATGACTCACACATGTGACTGTATGTGAGAGGAAGAGGCTTGACCCGTGTGCGTGTGTGGCGGCAAAGCGTGTCGTGTCAGATATAATCCCCGTTAAAAGGAGTGATGAGATACTTAGCAGACTATCATCACTCAATGGCTGGTTGTCTAAGTGGTGTCCGCAAAATAACATAGGGTTCATAGACAATTGGAAAAGCTTTTGGGGCAGACCTGACCTGTTGAAAAAAGATGGTATTCATCCTTCCTGGGATGGTGCCGCTCTTCTCTCTAGTAATTTGGCACATAGTCTTAGAGCTAAACCTTGACTAACTGGGGCCCAGGTCAGGAAGCAGACGGACTGGCTTACCCGACCGCCTGCTAGCTGTCTCACGTCACAGAAGTCAGATAAATCCCAGCACATAGAGACTCTTTCACCTAGATATTATCACATAGAGACTGTGTCTGTTCCACGAATTAGTAAATACAAAAAACCATCAAAACCATTCAACGGTAAAAATTTTATTGATGTCCAACAAATAAACAACAGATATAATACAGATGATCAAATGATAAAGCTCGGGTTGCTGAATATTCGATCCCTTTCCTCAAAAGCGCTTATTGTTAATGATATGATTACAGATCATAACCTAGATGTGCTGTGTTTGACAGAAACCTGGCTAAAACCTGACGATTACATTACTTTAAATGAGTCCACCCCCCAAGATTATTGTTATAAACACGAGCCGCGTCTGAAAGGTAAAGGGGGAGGTGTTGCTGTAATTTATAATAATATCTTCGGTATTACTCACAAGTCTAGTTTCAAATATAATTCCTTTGAAGTTTTGGTGCTTTATGTAACGTTATGTAGTGAAATCGATAAATCCCGTTTGACATTTGTGCTGGCTACTGTATATAGGCCACCAGGGCACCATACAGACTTTACCAGAGAATTTGCTGATTTTCTATCAGAGTTAGTACTGGCTGCAGATAAAGTCCTAATTGTTGGTGATTTTAATATCCATGTAGACAATGAAAAAGACGCACTGGGATTGGCATTTAGAGACATTCTAAACTCTATTGGAGTAAGGCAACACGTGTCAGGACCCACTCATCACCGTAATCATACGTTAGACCTAATACTGTCACATGGAATAAATGTTGATACCATTGAAATTCTGCAGCAGAGCGATGACATCTCAGATCATTACCTAGTATCATGTACACTTAATTTAGCAAAGGCTGCAAAGCCGTCCCCTCGCTTTAAATATGGCAGGACTATCACTGCTGCGACTAAAGATTTCTTTGTAAATAATCTTCCTCATCAGTTTCATCTCCTCAGCATCCCAGATAGCCTAGAGGAACTCGATGTTGCAACAGAAACTATTGACTCTCTCTTTTCCAGCACTTTAGACACAGTTGCTCCCCGGCGCTTAAAGAAGATTAAAGAAAATAGTCCAACGCCGTGGTACAACGAGCACACCCGGGCCCTTAAAACAGCAGCCAGAAAAATGGAGCGCAGCTGGAAGAAAACAAAACTAGAAGTTTTTCGCATTTCGTGGAAAGAGAGCATGATTGCATACAGAAAGGCCCTAAAAACTGCTAGATCTGCTTATTTCTCGACTCTCTTAGAAGAAAACAAACACAACCCTAGGTATTTATTCGATACAGTGGCTAAATTAACCAAAGATAAAGCTTCACCTTCTGATGTTTGTAAACAGCACAGCAGTAATGACTTTATGAACTTCTTTACCTGTAAGATTGATAATATTAGGAAAAAAATTATAACCATGCAGCCGTCTACTACAGTATCACATCAGACAGTGCATTGTAGTGTCACTGAGGAAAAATTACATTCATTCACTGCTATAGGAGAAGAAGAATTGGCTAAACTCGTTAAATCATCAAAATCAACAACATGTATGCTCGACCCCATACCAACTAAACTACTAAAAGAGATGCTTCCAGAGGTCATAGATCCTCTTCTTAATATCATTAATTCATCCTTGACATTAGGATATGTACCGAAAACTTTTAAGTTGGCTATTATTAAACCACTTATTAAAAAACCGCAACTTGATCCTACAAAATTAGTCAATTACAGGCCAATCTCAAATCTACCCTTTCTGTCAAAAATACTAGAAAAGGCAGTGTCCTCACAATTATGCTCCTTTTTAGAAAGAAATGGTATCTGTGAGGATTTCCAGTCAGGATTTAGACCGTATCATAGTACTGAGACTGCTCTCATCAGAGTAACAAATGATTTACTCTTATCATCCGATCGTGGTTGTATATCCCTATTAGTGTTACTCGATCTTAGCGCTGCATTCGATACTATCGACCACAATATTCTTTTGAATAGACTCGAAAATTATGTTGGCATTAGTGGAACTTCATTGGCATGGTTTAAATCATACTTATCTGACCGTTATCAGTTTGTAGCAGTAAATGAAGAGATGTCACACCGAACACAAGTTCAGTATGGAGTACCGCAGGGCTCAGTGCTAGGACCGTTGCTTTTCACCCTGTACATGCTACCACTGGGAGATATTATTAGGAAGCATGGCGTTAATTTTCATTGTTATGCTGACGATACTCAGCTCTATATTTCTTCGCGCCCTGACGAAACTTACCAATTCACAAGATTAACAGAATGCATAGCTGATATAAAAAATTGGATGACTAGTAATTTCCTGCAACTTAATTCAGAAAAAACTGAATTTTTAATCATTGGACAAAAAAATTCCACAAGTAGTAACCTAGAATACTGTCTAACACTCGATGGCTGCTCTGTCAAGTCCTCGTCGTCAGTTAGGAACCTGGGTGTGCTCTTTGATACCAATCTCTCATTTGAAGGCCACGTTTCTAGCATCTGTAAAACTGCATTCTACCATCTTAAAAATATATCTAAATTACGGCACATGCTTTCAATGCAAAATGCTGAACAGTTAGTTCATGCGTTCATGACCTCAAGGCTAGATTATTGTAATGCTCTACTGGGTGGTTGCCCTGCTCGCTTAATAAATAAACTGCAGCTGGTCCAAAACGCAGCAGCTAGAGTTCTTACTAGAACCAGGAAGTATGACCATATTAGCCCGGTTCTGGCAACACTGCATTGGCTCCCTATTAAACATCGTATACATTTTAAAATCTTGCTGATTACTTACAAAGCACTAAATGGTTTAGCGCCCCAGTACTTGAGCGAGCTCTTAACGCATTATACTCCATCACGTTTATTGCGGTCTCAAAATTCTGGCCAGTTGATAATACCTAGAATATCAAAATCAACTGCAGGCGGTCGGTCCTTTTCCTATTTAGCACCTAAACTCTGGAACAGTCTTCCTAGCATTCTTCGGGAAGCAGACACACTCTGTCAGTTTAAATCTAGACTAAAAACACATCTCTTTACTATGGCATACACATAAAACATTTTTAATTTCTATTATTCAAATCAGTTAAATGATTGTTTTAGGCTGCATTAACTAGGTCAGCCGGAACCGGGAACACTCCCAATAATACCTGATGTACTCGTTACATCATAAGAAGAATGGCATCTACGCTAATGTTAGTCTCTCTGTTTATCCCGAGGTTTACTGCAGTCGGCCAGATCCGGGCCGTATCCAGACCAGATGGTGGACCTTAGCCTGGACATGACGACCATATCCCTGAAGTGTCTGTAGAGACAATAGTGTCAATTAAACTCCCCCCTGTAAATGCCGCATCGACACGACATCCTAATTAAACCCGTCCCCGGCGTGACAACTCCAATCTTTCGAATAATCCTACGAATATCTATTTATCTAATATGACTTCTGACCTGTAATGTTGCCAGAATCATAATCATACACTATTTGTTCGTCGGCCAGAGGAGAACTGGCACCCCGACTGAGCCTGGTTTCTCCCAAGGTTTTTTTTCTCCATTCTGGCCCTGAAGGAGTTTTGGTTCCTTGCCACCGTCGCCTTTGGCTTTTGGCTTGCTCAGTTGGGGACACCTAAATTTCAACTATATTACTGATCCGCCCGCATTGACACTATATGATAATTGAAATGAGCTGGATGACATCACCGTTTTCTCCAGAGCGGCTGTACAGCCGAATCAAATTCCGTTGCATTATTTTCCTGTTACCACTGTGAAGCTGCTTTGAAACAATTGCCATTGTGAAAAGCGCTATATAAATAAAGGTGATTTGATTTGATTTGATATTCCACAGCCGTTACAGGCACAGACGTGTGCCGGGGATTTCTGTACGCCGCACTTCTCCCCTCATGTTCCCCGACAGAGATGGATGTCTATCTCAGGACTTTTCTGTAGCGTGTGTTTGCTGGCCGTTTCTACTCACAGGTAGGATTGTCATGTCCACGGGCCGCTCTCATGCTCATTGTTTGTAATTTGGCTTTAGAGAGACATGTATTCACTTCTTTCAAAAACATTCAAAATCTTAAGCACTACAAATGTCTATAGTGTATGTATTCATTTTTATATT
This sequence comes from Coreius guichenoti, assembly GCA_039654105.1. Lineage (NCBI taxonomy): Eukaryota > Metazoa > Chordata > Actinopteri > Cypriniformes > Gobionidae > Coreius > Coreius guichenoti. Next base: position 3,196,406 of record CM077184.1, read on the forward strand.
AAAATGCTGTCTTGTAATGTTCAGATTTTCTATAAGTCAGTCATGCGTTAGTTTGACTTCCTTCAGACATTTTTAATTCATTGATCTATTTGTTTCAACTTGTAGAAGTTTAGTGAGTGACTTATAAATGCGTCTTCTGAGTGTGTGTGATGTTTTGGTGTTTGTTGATGATGTATGAAGCAGACAGACTGCGGTGTTTTTGGATGGTGTCAGTGTCTGTGTGTGTTTCAGATCTCTCTGTCATACGTGACTCTGAGGGTGTAACTGCTCATTCACTGACGCTTTGATGTGTGTGTGTGTGTGTGTGTGTGTGTGTGTGCCTTTCAAGAACATGTCTGGCTCATATTTCACCCCAAAACTAAAAGAAAGCCTTGATATGTTGTATTAAGGAAGTGAAGCCAGTAATAAGAAGCTCCTTTCACCAGCAGGGTGAATCTCATGACAGCCGTTATGATTTTATTGCATTGTGACATTATTTTAATGACAGTTCTCATTACTGTAACAGGGTTTCCGCGGGTCTTAAAAAAGTCTTAAATTGACCTTCCACAATTTAAGGCCTTAAAAATGTCATTAAATTAGGGCCCTATGATTTCTGTGATGCAGAAAACATGGACAGAATTGCAGAATCCATTCATAAAAATGGAATTTATTGTATAATGCTGAATGTCACGGAATTTGTCAAATTTTGGATGAATAAATCAAAAGCACACTTAAAGGGATAGTTCACCCAAAAATTTAAATTCTGTCATCATTTACTCACCCTAATGTCGTTTTTTGAAGCGTCAAAGTGGTAGTTGCTTAGACTGTCAATGGAGGGAGAGAAATCTCTCAGATTTCATTAAAAGATCTTCATTTGTGTTCCGAAGATGAATGAAAGTCTGGATTTTTCATAGGACCCTAAATTTAATTGCAAAATTAAATTGCATACACTGCAAAAAATGCTGTTCTTCCATAGGATTTTTGTTTTCCAGTACAAATTCTAAACATCCTTAAATCAAAATACATTTACTTGACATGCAAAATGAAGAAATTAAGGGCCCTATCACACACCTGGTGCAATGCGACTGCAATGTTTTTTGCTAGTTTCAGCCCGACGCAGTTATCATTTTCACGTCCAGCTCCATGTTAGTTAAATGGCAAAAGCACTGCCGCATCTGTTCACCCATGGGCGTCTGGTCTGAAAACCAGGTGTGTTCAGGAGCATTGTTGGCGCGTTGCTATTTTCAGGAACTGAAAACGACTGCGCCATTGACCAACACAAACCTGCTCTAAAGTCAATAGCGCAGTATTTTTTGTGTTATTTAAAGGGTGTGTTAGTAATATGAGCCTATAGGCGGTGCACAACGCACGTACACTCTGCTTATTACACACACAGGGACGCGCAGCAGCACACACACATTTTTAAATATTTAAAATAAAAGGATTCCTCTCTGGAGAAGCGTTCAGTCTTTCCGCTCGCATGTAAATAGCGAATCCACCATGGTGCGAGCGCAACTGGCTTTTAAAGGGAAAGGGAGATGAGACTCTGATTGGTTTATTGCACGTTACGCCCAAAACACACACATGACTCATTAAGAGACTAGGTACAACCATTTTGGACCATGCGCCTGGCGCACCGACCGTTTTTTCTGTCGTTAAACTAGCGAAAGTGGGTTCAGACACGCCTGCACCACCTGCGCCATGTGATCAGATCGTTAAAATAGGGCCCAAGTCTTGTTTTTCTTCTTGTCATGTGGCTGATATTTATTCTTGTTTTAATCATAAAATCGCTTTTACAAGATAACAAGATTTCTTATCTCAAACTTTAAGCTATTTTTTTGTCAAATTAAAGAGTTATGGAGATCTGTTGGAAATTGTATTTTTAAACTTTGAAGTGTCGATAATACAACTCATTGTGTGCTTAGACATTTACATTTAGAGAACTTATTGACGTGTGATGTTTATAAATTGTCTTTTAATTGGTCTTAAAAAGGTCTTAATAATAGTTGTGATTCTTGATAGCTGATGATTGTCATTAGTTTATCAGTAAATAAATCTCAGTGTTCGTTCATCTAGGCCAGAGAAGAAGTGGTCCCCCGGCTGAGCCTGGTTTCTCTATAGAATAGAATATAACTATAGAAATAATGATGACCTGATTTTACTACTGTAACACTGAAATGGGCATCATCCTGTCTAGACAAAAGGAACTTTTTGTAAGAATCAGCATAAAAAATAAATGTATCTGTAAGGCTCTGTTTACATGGAACAGGATTTGCATCAGAAGTTCATCCATCTAAAACAAAAACACCCTTTAAAACACCTTTAAAAGCATGTTTTGCTCAATAATTCAAGGCTTCGCCAACATTTGTGCTCTTGTGTGCTCTCCTGCTGCACTTCCATTATAAATGTGTTTCCCAGTGAATGGATGAATATGAATTATTATTGGTAAATGACAGCAATGATCAGTATTAGAGTGGTTTATCATTTGTTATTACTTTTCATGTTCAACTAATGGAAAACACGCTGTCTTGTGTAACTGTCCTGATATATGTGTGTGTGTGTGTTTGTTCTTGCACGTTTGTTTGTCTTTGTCGTGGGTGTGTGTTTCATATTTGTGATGGTGATAAGCGGCAGATAAGCGGAAGTCTGGGATTGTTGGAATGCTGCTGATGGGAATGTGCTGTGATCTGCTGAAATATCATATCAGCCCTTCCCAGCATGCATCTGTCTTGCCTGTGTCGTGGGGTTTAATGTGTGAATGGATTTTAGCTGGTTAGTTTAATGCCGAGTGTCGAGTCGACCACCCAGACCAGCTTTATCCAGCTGGAAAGACGTTTCTTCTTTAGCCTGATGTGTGAAACCATGAATGAGCCTCGTCTGGTAACCCTGATGTAAACATGAGCACAGTGGCGTGCACAGACCTCCGCGGGGGCAGGGGCAGGGGCAGGGGCAGTCGCGTTCCAGGTGGGGATGGGGGGTGTTCGGTAGAAATCACGTTCCAGGGGTTGGGGGGGGGATCCCCCCTCAGTAAGAATCGCGTTCGGGGGGGTGGTTAAATCGCCTCCGTTAGAAATTAGAAATCGCGTTCGTGGGGGCACTGCGGTGCGATCGAAAAGGGCACTTTCACGCCACTGCATGAGCAGATAAATGGAAACTGGTTTGCTCTCCATCTGCGAGGTGTCTGGCGATTCATCTGCTCCTGTATTACGCCTCTTAATTTCATGAGTAAATTTATCATGTTGTTCGCGCTTCGCCATATTTCGCTGTCTGGCTCTCGAACCGCTTCACACACAGAGAAAGCCCTCAGATTAAATCAGACGTGTCAGAAACGGTGAGATGCTGTTAGAAAGTTATACTCTAGTGTCGTTTATTTTGGTAACATTGTCTTGTGTAATTGGTGTGGAAGGATAAAATTGGGCTGCACAATTTAAGGGGAAAAAAATGTAATAATTTTTTTCTGACAAAAATTATGATTGCGATTTTTAAAATGCATTTTTTTCAGGTTTGTGGTGCTTGTTTGTAACAGTGTATCATTAAGATACTATTATAGTTTTTATTAATATTTTGAATTAGTTTTTTTTTATATATATATTTTCTCTTTTCGTTTTTATTGTAGTTAAAGATTTTGGAATTTTGTGGTGTATTTTATAATTTGTATTAGTTTTAGTACTTTTTTTACATGTCCATATAGTTATTAATTTTTATTTAAATTTTAGTTATTTTAGTACATCAAATTGAACTAAATTAAAATAAGACATGTTTCATGGGAAACTAGATACATTTAATTAAAAAAAAAAAAAAAATTGTTTATTTTATTTCAAGTAACAAAAATGTTACTTGAAATGTTGGTTTTAGTTTTAGTTAACTATAATAACCCTGGTTTGTAGGGCAGCTCAGTTTAGGCTAAAATTGTGTGGTAATATAAAACAAAATAAAATATAATAATAATAATTTTGTTATAATAATAATACATTTGTATATTATATTATTATTATTATTAAATATAAATATTAAACAAAATAGGAAATAACATTACCATTAACATTACCAATATTCGATTAAAATTTCAGAAAAAAGTATAATATAATGATAATACTGTAAAATGACAATGCTAATATTTGTGCTCTCATTTTCTTTATTTTGTAAAATGAACCATCAAGCTTTTATTTTGGCATAAAACCACAGAAGCCCTTGAAGATTCTTTTTTTGTTAAGCGCTTCTCATTGGTTGTTGCATGTTGTGTTATAAGCAAGATGAGATCATATGGAGAAGCATTTACTGTGAACTGAGCTTCTCGTGTGTAAATGAACAGTGCCGTGCTTCACTCTGAAACATGCAGCGCATATGTTTATTTAATTAAATTGCAGCCTTTGTAATTTAATAATCGCACTATGCCAAGTTGCAATTTTGATTGTATTTTTATGACAAAATTACCGATTTCTCCTTCCTCTTATTTTTGTACAGAATATGACAGACACTTAGCGCACGGCAAAGGCATGGCGACGGCATACCTGGAGCCCAACCCGAACTTCACCCTGGGCGGCGGGGCCAAGGCCCGTCTGAGTGCGGGGACGGAGCGGGCCCCCGGGGCCCCTGACAGGGTCTTGAAGGTCTTCCATCACTTTGAGAGCAACAGCGAGCACAGCACCTGGTCCAGCAACATCCGACATGGAGACGCAACTGACGTCAGGGTAAGAAAAAGGTCACAAGGTCACACAAGTTCCGTTTAGTGTCCTACTTTTGTGTATCAATATCTGTAGCTTTTAGAGCCGGTGTTTTAGAACCAGTTTCTGAGGGTTATACATGGTTTCTAGGTGGTCCAAGTTGACCATTTTCTGGTCTGAGCTGGTCTAGATAGTTATTTGACTGTTTCTCATTGATGATTTTAGTTAGTTTCTTATTACTGTAACAATGCAATGAGAATCATCCTGTCCAGACATAACAATGATTTTTATTTAAAAATCAACATAAAATATAATTTAGTACAGCAAATGCTGCCTTCATGTAAATACTTTATCATATGTATTTTATGTATTTAAATAATGCATATGATTTCATCAATTATAAACAATTTATACATTTATATAAATAAATATTGATAGAAAAAAAATAATTTATTTATATATATTATATAATGTTTCGGTCTCATGACCTTCATCAGGCATACACCAGGTCATGAGACCGAAACGTTGCTAATAAAATGTTTTTGATATATTCTGTAAGTATCGATAGTGTGCGGGATTTCCTTTAACTTTTGAGATTTTTGGATTTTTTTTTTATCCTCTTTCCTACGCACCTATCTATTACCAACAGGTGTGCGATGGTAATTGTCAATAAATATGTATAATGTTTATAAATATTAAAATCAAATAAATAAATATGTTAAGAATAAATAAATTAATATATATTTTTTAAATATTACTATAATTTTTGTAGCTGTAAAAAACCTTATAGCTGTTAGAATCTGTTTTTCATACTAACAAAATCCAGATAAAACCGGTTCCTGAGGGTTTTACATGGTTTACAGGTGGTTTGAGTTGGTCATTTTAGTCATTAGCTGGTCTGAGCAGGTCTTGATTGTTTGGTTGAACTTTTGTTTGGTTTTAATCAGTTAGACCGGCTTGGTTGAAGTTTTTAGAGGAAGTAGACCACCTCGAACCAGCTACCATGCAACATAAGTGTGTTTTTCCACTTTATTGACAGTCTTTTGATTTATAAGTGCAGGATGAGTTTGGTGACAAACAAATGAAGCTTCAAAGTTAGCAAATGTCAGGCTTCCATCACCATTTTTGTGCCTGCGTGTGTTCAGACATGTAAATGTGTCTCCTCAGGAAGTATACAAGCCCTTCTGAAGCTCAGCTTTCACTGAAAAGCTTAATTTCCCTCCTGGAATTGAATTAATTTCAGTCTCAGAGGGGAAAGAGTCGAGACTGACGGCTCTGTTAGAGACGCAGTGGTTGTATTGATCAGCGTCTGGATTGCTGTGTTTAAATCCACAGGAAGATTAAACATGCTGGTCCTCTTGATCGGACGGTCTCTGGTGACCTCTCACGTTTCTAACTGACCCGCTCCGTCTTAATGTGCGATCATTTTAACATCAACAAAAGACATTTCAGTGCATGTTAAGGCAAGACACTACAGACAGAACCATTGTTTTTTCATGCACTAGCCAAAAACTTGGGGATATTGTGTAAACATGGGGAAATTTAATAGTTTACCCTGTTCATCTGTGGTGTTTTGCCTTAATCCAAGAACAAAGTGTTTGTCTTCTGATCCTTGAGAACGTGAAGGTCTGGAGGTCAGATTTCCAACAGCAAGGATTATATTTCTCCTGAGCTTCAGACAGGCGCAGGCGCAGATTAAAATGAGGAATATTTTGTGGCATGAGGAGAGCGGTCGAATCATATGACAGTGGAAGAACGAATGGAGAATCTGAAAACTTAATTTATGCTGAAAATGACTTGCTTATTTTAGAGAAGGAAAACTTTTTGTACGTTTTGCATTCATTATTTGTCAGTCGCTTTGGGCATCTGCTTAGTGAATAAATGAATATGTATATAAATTGAATGCATTAGCATTCAGACCTAAATATAAAATAATAAAGCGGCATCTGAATTGCAACTTCTAATTGACAATTTGCATGCAAATGATTTGTGATGCTAATGATGCTGAGCAACAAATGACATTTTAAACCATTGCTGATCACTCAGAAATGAATGCAGAAATGTGTTTTATAAGTCATTTTAGAGAAAAAGACAGTCACAGATGTTTTTTGCACTGTTTCTGATTTATAATGCATGTGAATTCATTCAAGTTGTTTTGATTATGCTAAGAAATACAATGCAGTGTTTTAAAATCTTGCATTCAGCCTGTAATGAATTCAACCGGATTTATCCATTTTATAATTCGTCAGTTTTTAGCTGTGAAGCATGTTAACGTATCATATAGTTGAGCTTTGACAGGTTAATTTGAGATGCAGTGATTATCTCATTAAACTCTGCTAAATGAAGCACTTTAATTATTCTAATGAGAGATCTGCTGTTGTTTCACTGTTGGATTAACAGGCCGATTGCAACAAGCTTGTCATCCATTTTAACTCGACTTCACTCACGTCTTCTGTATATTCGAGGGGGCGACTAGTCAATTACAAAATGGATGTTCATTTAAATTTCATGTTATGATATGCATTAGTAAATAGTGGCTGATCTTTATGGTTCATGAGTCTCTTTTCCTGGTACAAAAGCTGAGATCTTACAGAAAGCGCATGTCAAAGCCGGAAAAAGTGCTCCGGGTGCCAGTATGCAGTGGGAAATCCAGCTCTGTTATTCCCGCACACCAGCGGTTGGCCAAACCCACAGTCGTAATGTGAAGGCCACGTGTAGACGGCCGTTCCAGCTGGCCTGTGTGCTGTTTATATGTCGTGTCCTGCTGGTAAAACCAAACACTGAGCTGGCCTGACACTAGCCAACCTCTCCTTCCTATCAGGCCCTCTCAGGCCTGGAACTCGGTCACCTGAGCGTGCCGTCATAACTATGCAGTGTTTTGGCTGGAGTGCCAGCGTGAGTTTCTAGGCCTGATGAAAGGCATGATCTACTCTGTGAAGTGCTCTATAGTGTGTGTACTGTATTTGTGTCAGGGCTGTCAGATCAGCGTCTGATGTGGAGAGAGATGTGAGACACTGTCTGGGTGCGATGCTGGTTTGTCTGCCTTTTTTTTTAAAGGTTATTTAGTCTGTATAGAGACACTGTTAACGGTACAGTTAAAGGTAAATATATATATATATTAGGGGTGGAACGGTTCAAATTACTTACGGTTCAGTTTGTATCGCGGTTTTAGGGTCACGGTTTCAGTACGGTTCGGGATGCGCTATGTTCAGGGTAATTAGGACATTTGTCAAATAAAAATAAACAAAATAAGAACAGATAATCAAACTACAAGCAACAGCACAAATACATACAATAGAGCAAAGATGTAATCAAATATAAAATAACATTGCATATTCTAATCTTCACTGTATAAATTAAATAAACAGGGCTCCAGACTCATATTAAGGAGTAGAAATGGCTAACAAGTCAAATAAGTGCTCCTCTGCCGCCATCTACTGGTTATAGTGGTAATTTCATGTCTTTTTAAAATAAAAGTGCTTGTTTGCCACAAAGTGGCCTACCCCTTTAAACTTTTAGTTTTACAAATCATCACATTCAAAATAATATTAAAATTGGATAATATTTAGAGCTTTTAAGTGCTGGAAAATGTGTGAAGCCCTTGAAAAGTGCTTGAATTTCACTCTCCAAAGGTTGTACGAACCCTGAGATGAATAATGTAAAAAAACATTCGACTTTCGATTTTTTTCCACAATACCATGTGGTGTTACTACATTAAATCCATGGTGAATGTTTATGATCTGTGGACTGAAACCCCTGAATGTTTCAATGTTTCTCCTGGTTACCACATTAGCGCTGTTTGATGTGATATCTGTAGCGATGTTATTAATTCTGTGGTGAATTCAAGCGCTTTCTCACTGGATCTCCCAGCGCGGTGTAGTAACGGTGTCATGTGATCGAGATCGGCCCGTGTATGAGCTCGCGCCAGTAGCGCGGTTCCGTTCCACTTTCGTTTCGTTTTCCGTTTGATGTTTCTCATATGTAACAGAAATCGCAGCTCTTATCAGTTGGGCACAAGTGCGACCTCTAACCAAATTCAGTCGCACCAGCAGGAAAAAAGGTCACAAAATGCCACCATTTAGTCGCAGTCTGGAGCCCTGATAAAGATTAATCATTATTGAATTTACAAAAGCTATTCAGTCAAGAGCAGTGAGTGATTTCTGTCATTTGTTGATTAACATTAAAAACACAGACAGCATGAAAAGGCTTCTTTCCCTTTAAGAAATAATGCACATCAGTACTGTACATACTAGGGCTGGACAATTCATCAACTTTGATTAACTGGCTTACCAATTCGAACATTCAAATGATTTTACACCATTCAATAACATCAATATGGAAAACATGGCACTTCAGTGCTCGCGAGCTGTTTTCTGTGACACCGAGCCGAGCACGAGGCTGACTCCAGCTCCATACTGGAGGTGACATTACTTTATTATTTCACAAGTTCTCAAAAAAACAAGCATGTAGAAGGATAGATAAGTTCATTTTCTAACGAAATCCTGCATTACAACATTTTCTAATGTGTTATTGTTGAAATATCATACCCAGAACATGCCTCCCCATGCAACTGTATGTGCCCACAAAGCATACTGGAGGTGACATTACTTTATTATTTCACAAGTTCTCAAAAAAACGAGCACGTAGAGGGATAGATAAGTTCATTTTGTAACGAAATCCTGCTGTACAACATTTTCTGATATGTTGTTGTTGAAATATCATACCCAGAACATGCCTCCCCATGCAACTGTATGTGCCCACAAAGAATACTGGAGGTGACATTACTTTATTATTCCAGTTCTTTCTGACTTTCTCAGTTTGTGTAAATTTACTTGGGGTTCAGAGTGTTTATTTTTTCCCACATTATTGAAACCCCCTTCCAGCAAATGCAGATGTCAAGTTCAAGCAGACGAACGAGTGATGTGGCAGACGCAGACGTCACGTTCGGCAGACGCAAACGACACTTCATTGAGACAAGTGCATGTTGCAAAGTCATATTAAAGAACCGATCGGAACGCCATACACATACAAGAGTGACTGTTTTGTCCACGCTTTTTGATCATCACTGTTGTAATGTATTGGGAAGCCAGAATGTGTATCCGTCGACAGAAACATACATTAACCTAACTCTGTCTGTCTGTTTTACACGTTATTTTCAACAAACCATATTATAGATGCCTCATCAGATTTGAGATGACCCGCGGTGCAAGTGTGTGCCGAACCGTGTCGAAAGTTCAAAAGAGCAGCATTTATTTGACATAGAATCTTTTGTAACATTACAAATGTCTTTACTGTCACTTGTGATCAATTTAATGCATCCTTGATGAATAAAAGCATTAATTTCTTAAAAAAAAAAAAATCTTACTGACCTCAAACTCTTGAACGCAGGTGTGATTTTGATTGGTGTCTCTGACTCACTGCAGTTATAGTGTGTGTCGGGGATATTCAGTCTCATGAAGGTTGAGGTGGATTTATCAGGATCCAGGTCGGATCCATTATGCTCTAATCATCTAATAACAGCCGCAGTTTATATATCGCAGTATGCCGTGTATTATTTTTTTTTTTTTTATGACCATGAACTGTGTGTGTTTTGTGCCTGCAGGGAATCATTCAGAAGATCGTGGACATCCATAAAGTCAAACACGTGGCTTGTTTCGGGCTGCGGCTCACGCGCGTCCCGTCGGGCGACATCCACTGGCTCCACCCCGATATGGGCGTGTCCCACGTGAGGGAGAAGTACGAACAGAACCGCCCACAGGACGAATGGAGGTAAATCGTTCACATACATTTAAACAAACAAAGAAAACCTTTAAAGAGATCTTTATTAGTATTACATGGATTCCGGCTTTGATCCCTGCTGAAAAACATTATAGACCCGCCTAAGCTGGTGTGCTGGTCATCAGGCCTGCTCAGGTTGATCTGCTGGTTTAACTGGGTTTTGGAGCCTTTTCAGCTGGTCAGGATGGGAAACCAGCCAAGGAACCAGAATGTGATTGTTTATGTGCACCATTTTTAGGGTGTTTATTGGGCTGCTAAAGGGTTTCTTCTGAATTGCAAACATGAGGCGTGTATCTGTATGAGACAAGAGTGTGTGAGTGAGTGTGTGAGCGAGTGTTTGTGTGTGAAAGAGAGAGAGAGTGTGAGTGTTAGTGATTGTGTGTGTGAGTGTATGTGTGAGTGTGAATGTGAGTGTGTGTGTGTGTGTGTGTGTGAGTGTTAGTTAGTGAGTGTGTGTGAGTTTGTGTGTGTGTGTGCGTGTTAGTGCGTGTTTGTGTGAGAGTGTGAGAATGTGCTGCATGTATCAAACATGAGGCATGTATCTGTATGAGATAAGAGTGTGTGAGCGAATGTTTGTGTGAGTGTGTGAGTGTGCGTGTGTTAGTGCGTGTTTGTGTGAGAGTGTGCGAGTGCGTGCGAATGAGTGAGTGCGTGTGAGTGTATGTGTGTGAGTGTGTGTGTGAATGTGTGTGAGTGTGCGTGAGTGTTAGTGTGCGTTTGTGTAAGAGTGTGCGTGTGAGTGCGTGAGTGCGTGTGAGTGTATGTGTGTGCGTGTGTGTTAGTGCGTGTTTGTGTGAGAGTGTGTGTGTGCGAGTGTGTGCGAGTGTGAGTGTGTGTGTGTGTGTGTGTGAGTGAGTGTGCGTGAGTGTTAGTGCGCGTTTGTGTGAGAGTGCGTGAGTGTGTGAGTGTGTGTGAGTGTGAGTGTATGTGTGTGAGTGTATGCATGTGTGTGCGTGTGTGTTAGTGCGTGTTAGTGCGTGTTTGTGTGAGAGTGTGTGAGTGTGAGTGTATGTGTGTGAGTGTATGCATGTGTGTGTTAGTGCGTGTTTGTGTGAGAGTGTGTGAGTGTGTATGTGTGTGAGTGTATGTGTGTGATTGTATGCGTGTGAGTGTGTGAGTGAGCGTGAGTGTGTAAGTGTGTGTGTGTGTGTGTGAGAGTGTTTGTGTGAGAGTGTGTGTGTGAGTGTGGTCCAGGTAAACTCTACGTTATAGAGACAAAATGTCCCCACAAAGATGGCAATATCCAAAATCCTTGTCCTTGTGAGTTTATTTTTTGGTCCCCATGAGGAAATAATAAGCGTATAAATCAGACTAAGTGATGCCTTTTGAAAATGTAAAAATGCCTGTAGTTTAGTGTGATGGGTAGGGTTAGTGTAGGTGGAGAGAAGATACAGTTTGTACAGTATAAAAACCATTATATCTATGGAAAATAAAACATGAAAACACAACGTGTGTGTGTGTGTAGAGGGCCGGTCTTTGCCATGCAGATGCTCATGTGATTGTCAGTGTGGCAGGAGGAGTGTTTGTATTCATCGACCTCTAATTTTGTGTGCCTGCTGCTGCACTTTTCTTTCTTTGTGTCCGTGCGTGTCAGTTTTATTTTATCAGGGGCTTGAGTCTTTGAGATGTGAGTTATTCCCTCACAGATGGTATTTTATGTCACCTCGTCTCTACCCACAATGCAGCAGCGGACCCGTCAGGACCATGTGCCCCATGAAGCAGCTGCAGCGCCCATTCACCGGCCTCTAATTCACTCCGACCTGCTTTTGTTCTGTCACTCAGCAGAGAAAAGAGCGTCAGTGATTTAAAATCCCGCCTTTCTCCTGCCCCGTGTGCAAGCTGCTGTTTGTGGAGGCGGGTATTGTCGTTTTTACGTTAGAAACGCTTGATTATGTCAAACGGTTGAAGGTTTTGAGGAGCAGCACGTAAAGTGCTCTGGGAGGAGATTATCTGTGCTTTTGACCACTGTAAAACCTGCTCAGTGAGTTCAGTCCAGGTCCTGACAGATATAGACGAGTCTCATATAGCCAGAATGAAATCTGGTTTACTTTGAAGTTTGTTCCGGTCAAGATCGGCCCGATATGAAAAATGACCTTTTAGATTCCTAAAAACGTTTAGTTTTAAGTTTAGGCCCAGGTTAATCTGAGACCAGTAGTTTCTGCAAACTTTCAATATATGTAGCCTTGCACTGGATTAGCATAAGAGACTTCTTTCAAAAACAATAAAAAATCTTCAATCCTGAATAATTTTCTACATATGATAACCTGGGGTCTTACCATAAATTGGGGGCTCGTCCGGGACATACTTTTCTCCTGTTTTTGTTTAGTTAAGGAGTTAGGGAAGTTCTTGTATTTTCTTTTGTTTCTGACAGGATATTTAGTTTCTGGGTTAAGGTAGTTTACTTTTTGTTTATTATTTTTGCCTGGCCTAGCTGGGGATGGGTATCGAGAACCGGTTCCAAATTGCCCAGAACTGGTGATTCGATAAGAAACGGGCATTTTGGTTCCTCTTTTCGGTTCCTGTGTGTGCATTTTAGTGTGATTTTAAACCATTCCAGCTCAAAAGACTTGCGCGGTGTTTTCTGTGATCTGCACACATCCAGAACATGCACACAGAAAAGTGATTTTGAACCATTCGAGCGCAAAGAAGACGCGTGTGCTGTTTTCTGTGCTGCAGACACACACACACACACACACACACACACACATGCGTACAGAACTGCTTCTCATAGTGAATAGTGTGCGATAAAGTTCTCTTACTTGTCTTTTTGCACAGCACACAAACTGACAAATACACACAAAAATGTCAAAATATTCTCATAAACACAGTCGGTTATGTCTTAAGACAGTTGAAAAGAAAAGATGAAAACACATGTCAGTGTGCGATCCGTGCAGCTCTTAAAGTGACGGCAGATTATCCTGATGCCGTCTCTATGACAACGTTAATCAAACAACAAAAGACAACAAGAAAATTCCCTCGCTGTTCTAGACAGAATAACTTCTGTGACTATATTTGTAATGTATAGCCTATATTTTATTAATAAAGTGCAGTGTTATTTTACATTTGATTACAGTTTCTGTACCTGAATACCTGAAAATGTTTATTTCATTCGTATCTTTGTTCAGTTTTATTTATTTGTGCAATTGCTAATTTGTTCTTTTTTAATTACTCAGTGTTTACTTGTCTTTAATAATGCTTGAAATTTATATTAGTTAGGCTAGTTGTTTTTTTTTCTATGGTATTTTTAAACCATAGTGTGTAAGTGTTCTTTAGCCTGTTGATTTTTGTTCATGATATTCAGCTACAATGAAATGTTTTGCAGTAAGACTTAGAATAAATGTGATTGATATTGGAATCGAAATTAGGAATCAATAAGAATCGGAATCGTTAAAATTCAAACGATACCCAACCCTAGCCCTGAAGTTACTGTTGTGTTCTCATTCATCGTTTGACCTGCTGGCAAAACTTGTATTCGTCTAAGAAAGTTTGACCTGAGAAAGTTCCTTTGAAAGTAACCTGCTTGATTATTTTCCTTTGTTTCACCCCTGAACCCTAGACCTGGGGTCGTAACACTCATTTCTTCCCTCAGTATCTTTATTTTCTCTTTTCAGAGCCGGTATGAATCGGCGGGAAATCCCAGCCAGATTCCGTCCTGCATTCCTTCCCAACAGTTTACTCCAATTTTGACATTTTACAGAGAATTATGTCTGTTCTTGATCGTCTGATGTGAGTGTGGTCTTCAGACTGACTTCTGTGCGTTTTTGTAAATCTCAGATGCTTTGCAGTCACATGGTGCTGTGGATGAAACGTCAGGCAGCGCTGATGTCATCCCGAGTCCAGACTAGCGCGCCTACACGGCTGTCATTGTTGTTTTGATGTGACGGAGGTGTTGACGGATCATTTGTGCTGTGAGGCAGATGAGCTCATGTTGGAAGTGGATCTAGTTCTTTGGCTCTGGGCAGATGACTCTCGCCGCTTTGAACAGAGTAACACGAGCGATCGCGTCCCTAGCTACAACCAATCATCTGCGCGCAAAATGACCTCATTATTAGTCCCGCGGAAAGCCTCGCAGGATTGGAATACCCGTCATTCCCAAAGTGCTACACATTTCACATACAGTAAAAAAATATATTTTAAAATATATACAAATTTATATCTACTATAGATGTTTTGGCCATTTGTAATATATTTTCATCTTAAATAAATGTGTATATATAATTTAAATAAAAATATTATAAAAATGTGTTATGTATAATATGTTTAGTTAAATTATCTTATTTTTGGCCATTTTTTAAAATATACTTTCTTCGTAAAAATAAATGTATTTAATATTAAAATATTATTTATTATATTATATTATGTTATATTAATGATATTATATTAATTATATTATCGTTTTTTTGCTAAGTTTACTTGTATTTCCTGTTTTAACATTTTTATGTAAATGTATGTAATTTACTGTATATACGCAGTATGCCTGTCTTTATGCCTTATGCTTTGAAATGATGTGCATTGTGAAAAGCGCTATACAAATACATTTTTGGTTTATATCGTCCAAAACACATTTTGCATTCATTCAAATGTATTTTAAGACTGAAAATGTATTTTCTTGCCCCTTTAAATACAGTCATTTTCTAATGTAATTTGCCATTTGAGGTTTAAACAATATTTTTAAGGCAAAATATGCTTTATTTTAAAATTGGAAAAATATATTTTATTAATTTGTGCTGTTTACAATATATTTAGCATACACTTTACATATATTATGGCCAGACAAAAACATAATTCTTTGGCTTATAGGCTCCCATGCTTTAATGTTCATTTGTTTTTGATATCTTGGCTATTTTGATTGTGCTTTATCTCTGTTTTTAGATCAGTTTTAATTTTATGAGCCTAAAAGTCTAGAACAAGTGTTGTGGTTTAACACCAGAGAAAGAGATTTTCCCAGCAGACATGATTTTTAGTGTGTAGTAGAAGTGTGTGAATTGCGATAGAGCTCCTGCTTTCTCCACTTCTCAGGAACTGAGATTCGATCATTTCCTGAGCAAGTTCCAGGAAGTCATGAAAAGCCATGAAGGATCATTTCCTCTGGATACAGCAGAGGACCCTTCAAATGAAGCCATGCTGTAAAAGACTGTGGAAAAGATCAGTGTAGACGCTGGAAAGAACAATAATGATTTGAGCGCTGCGCTTGACAGTGATTTATGTGTTGAGCTCATGATGGCTTTCTCATGGCTCAGAGCGGTATTGAGCGTTTCATTCGGCTGCATGTTTTCAATGAGAAATCCTCCAGTATTGATCGTTTTGAGTGTTTAGATTATACAGGGACCATGTGTGTGCTGTAGGCGGGAGGTCTGCATTGTCTTTTTAATGTGCAATGTTCCCCATTTTCAGGTTTTCATTGTGTTATGATCATTCATAAGCTTGACAATAACTGTACAGTGGTATTGCTAATGTGTTTGCTGCATACATGTGTGTGTGTGTGTGTGTGTGTGTGTGTGTGTGTGTATATATATATATATATATATATATATATAAATACTCACTACAAAGTATTTTGTTATTTTTGTGCTTTTGTTATACTGCTTTTGTTATTTTTATCTCCTGTAAGAGCGTCTTTGAGTACTTTTATAAGCGCAGATAAATAAAATGTACTTATTATTATTATATTATTATACTAACAATTGTGAAAATCAAATAAAAAAGTAAGAAATTGTCATAAAAATGTTTAATTGTCATAAAAATAATGCAAAAAAATCATAATTTTCCTAAAAATATTCTTCATTTTTTAGCACAATATAGTTCCTTATTTTGTATTTTGTAAATATGAGATTTGATGATGAGATTCATTCTCTTAGCAGCACAGGTGTGTGTGTGTGTGTGTGTGTGTGTGTGTGTGTTTTAGGTACATGGTGACTTATGCGTCATGACTCTTTTATTGACGGTGTCTTTCTCTCTCTTCCTCAGGTATGAACTGCGGATCCGTTACCTGCCCAAGGGCTTCCTGAATCAGTTTGCTGAAGACAAGCCGACACTGAACTACTTTTATCAGCAGGTGGGTGAAGGTGCCCTCGCAGCATCTCAGCATCCGCCCGTCCCGCTGGTGTCTGAACGGCTTCATCAGATGGAGTGTGTGTGTGTGTGTGTGTGTGTGTGAGATGGCCACAGGCACTGAGAGTGTGTGTGTTTAAAGTAGGTCATCGGGTTTGTGGCATGTGTCTGTTCCATTCGCTGTCATTCAAGAAGCCTCGGTAGGTGACAACATCAGAGCATTGACCGTGATATCCCACAATCCTCCAGCAGCGTTCCCACTGACAGGGAGAATCATGGATTGGTTTTATTAAGGCTGTTCATCATCTAGACAATAGAAGGACGTTACGGCACATTCTGTAAAGGCCGTCTGTGATGAAGTGGTATTATTTTGTGGGCCGTGATGAGAGATTTAGTGTTTGTGTTTGGAGCAGAACACCTGCTTCTGCATCACTGTATAAAACAGCACACAGCTTGAGCTCTCATCAATCACAGATACAATCAATCGCCCTCACTCTGCTACATTACATAAAATACTATTACATCACAACCAATCAATAATTCATCATGTAATGTTATGAAAAAAAGAGTATAGTAATTTTTATTATATTAATTTATTCATGTTTATATTAAATACTTTATTTTCAAAAATGTATTATATCAAAATTCTGTTATTAACTGTTTAAAATATTACATTATATTATGACATATCATGTACATCATATTATGACGTAATTTTTATATATCGTAATTTAATATAAAACTAAATAAAAGTTTGATATAATAATTTTGGATGTAATTTTTATATCTAAATATTATAATATAACTGTCATTGATATCATAAATATTAATGCATCATATTATTAACTGATCAATAAATAACGTAGTGTTATGAAGAAAAAAAATGTATTATATTTATTTTATTAATTTATGTATTCATTTTTATATTAAACACATAAATACTTATTTATAAAGTATAACAATATTTTAATTTTAATATAAAATTATATCTAAAATTATTATATATTCAACATATATAAATTTTATTTAAATATGATAATTGATACTATATTGATCTGTTAAACACAATGCTTATTGAAAATAGGTTTTAGTTTAATTCTTTCTTTCATTTACATATACATATTTATTTAACAGACACTCAAAGCAACTTTCATCCGAAGCAACTTTCAGAATCCATCCGTCCATCCATCCATCCATCCATCCATCCATCCATCCATCCGTCCGTCCATCCATCCATCCATCCTAAATGCGAGAGCATTCTATAGTCAAATCTCTTGTGTGAAGTACAACATTTTTCTAGGAAGGAAGTTTGTATGAAATCTCAATAAACGTATTTTTGTCCACAGGTGAAGAATGACTACATGCTGGAGATGGCCGATCAGGTGGAGCAGGAAATCGCCCTGAAGCTGGGATGTCTTGAGATCAGGTCCGTTCCTCCTCCGGTCAGACTCTGAGCTGCAGCAGAACTTTAGAGAAGCTCGTGTTGATTTTATTTGTGCTTTTGTCTTTTCCAGGAGATTCTACAGAGAGATGAGAGGAAACGCTCTGGATAAAAAATCCAACTATGAACTCTTAGAGTGAGTATTGAACGCTAATCGATATGAGTTTCGTGATGGCAGACGATGCTGAATATCATATCTAATAGAGTCTAATGGCCAAAACGACACAATTAGCAATATGATCTCAAAATGCTAAAATACATAAAAATCTGAAAAGTTGACTTGGCTACTAGATGAAATAAGATCTTTTTTTTATTTCATCTTATTTCAGTTAATGTTTATATTATTTCAAGTAATGAACATGTTTTTAGTATTTGTTCACTATAATTAACACTGCCACACACGCACAAAGTCACTCTTCCACCTCAGCAGGACTGACACACACACACACACACACACACACACACACGTGTGCATTAGTTCCGGGTCATTCCGTCTGATCGCCCTCAGTCACACAGCAGCGTTCTGGCCCCTCAGGGGGCGGGACAGGGTGGAGAGTGCACACCAATCACAGCGCCAGTCTGATTTGAGTGACAGATGCTCTGTCATCACCTGGTTAACCTCTGAACCACTCTTATTTTACTGTCATTGAGATACTATTATAGTTTTAATTAATATTTTGAATTAGTTTTTAATTTTTTTTTATTTATTTCATTTAAATTTTCAATTAAATAAAAATAAGAAAAGGTACCTTGGCAACTAGCTTAGATAAAATAAGTATAATTATATAATTTTTTAATAAAATGTATTATTTATAATTTTATTTCAGTTAGTGTTTATATTATTTCAAGTAATGAAAATGTTTTTTATAGTTTTATTTTTTATTATAGATATATGTTTATATTATAGATTTTGATTAATTTTATATTTTAATATGTCTATATAGATTTTTATTATTTTAGTATTTCAAGTTAAACTAAATGAAAACGAGAAATCTTGCCTTGGCAACTAGTTAAGTTAAAGTTTATTTTTCCGTATAATGGACATTTTTGTTACAGATAACAAAGTTTTAGTTAATGATAATAACCCTGATGTGAACAACAGATTAGGGCAGAAACTGTTGCTGTGTCCCAGTTCGTCACTTATACTATGCCCTAAAAGTATGTTCTGTTTTTGTGAAGAAGAAAAAAAGTGCATACTTTTGAGCGTGTAGCAGAAGAGTAGGCAAATAGGTTAGTAGGTTAAAATCCCCCACATTTAATTTAATTTAATTTCATACCGTATTGGAGAGAAAATAGTAGCGCGTTGATCTGCCAGTCGTGGGTCTGTCATGCAGAGACTCTCATGTGTTGAAGGATGCATTTCAAAGTTAATGACCAAGCGTGTCTTTTATAAAGGTCAACAATGTTGTTGCAGATTAAATATAATGTGGATAACACTGAATAAATATCTTTTCGTCAGGTTAGATACTGATTATTCACTCAAACCCCTTTTTCTAAACCTCTCTACTTAACCGTAGCTTTCACACATCCGCCATGTTTGTAGTTTTTAACACATTTTAATCGTGTTTGTAGTTCTAATCAAATCCTCATCCAGCATACAGTGGGCAATATTAGCCGTTAGAGTGAGCACGGATCTGCACTTCGGATTTTAACCAGAAAAAGTAGACCATCCGGGTATCTTTGGACATACTATGCTAAGATTTGGGACACACTAATTCTAATTTTGAATACTATTTAGGACAGGTACTAGTATGTGAATGGGATGCAAGCATGCGTGTTGGGTTTGTAAAACATCATATTTGTGTTATTTAATGCTTTTACTCTAAAATGTGTGAGTTAGTCATAGTAGGTGTGTCCCGTCTGGCAGCGTGTGTGCCGTTGACCTCTCTGGACTAAAAGTTTAGCACAGCAGTTTAAAGTATCGACTGATGTATCGCTCTGAGGCCCATAAACATGGGTGAGTTGTTTTTGGCGAGGCGCCACGCGGTTAAAGCTGAGCAAAGCTGAACCGAAGCGCTTTTCATTTAGATTAAGTGATGAAACAATCATCAGGGACTGTTGGGTTTTATTAGGCTTTAAATCCACCGGAAAACACACGGGTTCAGTCCGCTGCTTACAGCTCAAGTGACTTTTCCAGTCTGATAGGGCGCAAAAAGTGCATTTTTTGAAAGAATGTAGGCGCCCGTTCTATCTAGTATATTAGATTTAATAATGCCAAATCTCCACTTCTTAAATATTACTATTTCTACAATTTCAATTTCAGTTGTTCACAAAATTGTGATGAAAGGTTGACATGCTCCTACTGGCAAATTTAACAAAACAAAAGATACAGTGATAAAAACAGGAGATTTGATGATGAAGGTTTGGATGAATTATTCATTACTTTAAAAGAAAAAATATGATGGTAACAGTTTGATGCATAACCTGGTCACCTCAAGGATTTTAATTATAAATGGCGTCAAATAAAATATAAAAATATTTATAGAAAGACTAAAGACAAAATGCTAGGGTTTATATAACTTCCATATATTTTGTTTCCATCAAAACATGTGGAAATACAGGCCAGATAAAAGGAGGAAAAAGTTTAATTAATTTTGTAAATTGTTGATGTGTTTAAAGCATGTCTATAAAAACATACTCGATGTTGACATGAGATTTTCATTGTTGTAATAATTTTTACACATGTACAGTATATGAGCGCAACAAACGAGTGATGCTCGTGTTTTCCTGACGTTTGGAAAAACTGCTTCATTAACTCCACATGTCATTCAACCCATCCAAGAGCTTCATCCTGACGTTTATAGCTCTTCACATGTTCGTGGAGAGTTCGAGTGAGATCAGTTCACCAGATGAACGTAGATGTCTATATTAAAAAACGCTTGGCCGTCTTTGAGACTGCGATGACATCATTGCATCTGTGCTGAGATTTCTGCTCTGTTTTACAGAAAGGACGTTGGACTCAGACGGTTCTTCCCCAAAAGTTTATTGGAGTCAGTTAAGGTGAGCGAATGCTTTGGTTATAGAGTTTTACATTTTCATGCATTTGTGTGCTTGTGTTCTGTGTGTTTCTGGCTTGAGTTGAATACTTGGTGCTAAAGTTGGCCTGAAATCAAATTGATGCATGTTATTTTGCACGGATGAATCATTCTCAGTGTGTATCAGCCTCTATTCGGTTTATTAAGATCCAGTCAACAGCCAACAGATAAAATCAAGTCCCACTTCAACATTTTTTCTTCCGTTTGAGTGCTGAATGTAGGTTCGCTGATCAATGTTTATGTATGAAGACAAAATGAAATCTGTTCATCATATAAAGTGATCGTGTCTCTTAAACCACTCAATGCAACTTTTTGAGTTAATAGACTTTCAATGGAGGGACAGAAATCTCTGATTTCATTAAAAGTATTTAAATTTATAGGTTTGGAATGACATGAGGGTGAGTAATTGAAGATTTTGGGTGACCTGTCCCTTTAATGCTGGTTGTGATGAGGGGAAACTCATGACATGGAAAACCACATGGGTGTTTTAAACTGGAGGGTGTCAGTGTGTGCAGCTGGCATAAGAATAGTGTTGAGCGACTCGCTGTTATTGAGACAGTCACACACACCCCTGCAGACAGATGCTCAGTAAAATAGTGGGGTTGTCCTCTGACCCTGGGGTCACCCTTAAACGCGCGTGTGTGTGTGTGCGCGTGCGTGCGTGCGTGGGTGCGCGTGAGTGTGTGTGTGTGCGCGCGTGTGTGTGCGTGAGTGTGTGTGCGTGTGTGAGTGAGTGCGTGTGTGAGTGTGTGTGAGTGTTTGTGTGAGTGTGTTTGTTTGTTTGTGTGTGTGCGTGCGTGTGTCTTTGAGTGTGTGTGCGCTTGTGTGTTTGTATGTGTGAGTGTGTGTGTGTTTGTGTTTGTATGTGTGTTTGTTTGTGAGTGTGTGCGCGTGCGTGTTTGTGTGCGTGTGTGTTTGTTTGTGTGTGTGTGTGTTTGTGTCTCTGTGTGTGTGTGTGTGTGTGCGTGCGTGCATGAGTGTGTGCGTGTGAGTTAGTGTGCGTGAATCAGTTTGAGTGTGTGTGCGCACGTGTAAGAGTGTGTGTGCATGTGAGTGTTTGTGTGTGTGTGTGTGCGTGAGTGTGTGTATGTGTGCGTGTGTTTGTGTGAGAGTGTGTGTGTGTGCGTGAGTCAGTTTAAGTGTGTGTGTGTGTGAGTGCGTGTGTGCGAGTGTTTGTGCGTGAGTGTGCATGTGAGTGTGCGTGTGTGAGTGTTTGTGCGTGAGTGTGCGTGTGTGTGAGTGTGTATGTGTGCGTGTGAGTGTGTGTGTGCGTGTAATAGTGTGTGTACGTGCGTGAGTGAGTCAGTTTGAGTGTGTGCGTGTGTTTGTGTGAGAGTGTGAGTGTGCATGTTTGTGTGAGTGTGCGTGTGTGTTTGCACGTAGGCAGGACAGAGGTGTTATTTTACTGCCCCAGATTATTACCCATCCTCCACTGCCTCTCACACTGTTCCCATCAGTCCGAGAGCTGTTCATTTAGCCGGATTATAGCGTTTAATCAGTTTGCTTCCTAGAAAATGTTTTAAAGAGTGTCAAGTGTCGGTGTAGAGAGCAGACCTCATTTGATGGTGTCAGAAGTGGGGTTGAATTATCAGCGCTGCCATCTGTCACCCCGACCGCATAAATCAAATTCAACCGTGATTGAGTTCAGCTCGCATATCGTCTTTTAATAATGCTATTGTTTGCTTTTCACAGGGCTTATTAAAGGGATAGTGAAAATCCTGTCAGCATTTACTCATTACTTTATCATTCCAAACCTGTATGACTTCTTTTTGCTGTGAAGCATAAAAGGAAATGTTTTGATGAGCCTTTGTTTTCCGTACAGTGAAAGTGAATGAGCGTGAGAAATAAAAGTGCTATAAGAGCAGTCCATATTTCTCATGCACTAAAGTTTGGGTCCTGTGAGAGTTATAGAAGTCTCTTCTGCTCAACAAGGCTATATTTATTTGATCAAAAATACAGTAATACATGATGGCAGAAATATCCCTTTAAGACCAATGATCAGAAACCAGGATAGATAATAGATGACAGATATTAATATTCATGTATCATATATAGGGAACATACATATTAGCCTTGATGACAGTATAAGTTGGGTAAACCGTATTTATTTGTTTTAATTAATTAATTTGTTATTATTTATTATTATTTTTATTACTATTATACATTTTTATTTACTACTATTATTATTAATCGTTGTTTATTTATATTTATTCATGATTATTATATATTTTTAATCAGTTTTTTTTTAACATCATAGCAGTGTCTGTCTGAATTGAAATGTTAATTATTATTTTAATCGGATTAATTATTAACTTTTACATTAATAAGTGAACATTTACCCATTGTTATCAACGGCTCCCTATTATGAAAAGTAAAATAAAGATTTGCAATGGCGTGTCGTAATAAAAGAGTAGGAGAGGCACGTTTTCCAAGATGAAGAAATCCTGCATTGTTTGGTCCGTCAGATCTTTCCCATAATTCCTCCACAGATGTAAGACCAGATACCGGGCCGCACATCCTCTCAGGAAGGGTGGACCGTCCCTCTGAAATGACTGCTCACATGTTTGTCTGATATGATCTGTGTCTCAATGTTAAGATACCCATAATGCCTTTCAGAGCTCAGATGATCTCTAATAGCAGATTAGATCCATTCAGTTGCACATGTAGCCGAATTTGAGCATGACCAAAAATGAGATGGTGTGTTGGTTTTGTTAATTTTGAGTGTTTGAGATGAAGACTATGTTTTATTTGATTGACAGCTGGATTTGATGGTTGTTATGAACTTGAATTACCGGTTGGATTCTGTGTAATTCTGTTGTTATATAGACATGGTGATTTTACTTTAGCAAACGATATTTTTGTGTGTACTAAATACTAGTGCTCATGATAGTGATTTGCACAAACTCCTAAACCTAAATATTAAACTTGGATGCATAACTCGCTCTTCAGAACATGTAAAATCTAGTTTATTTATAATTTCTGAATTAAAATGCAGGTTTGAAGAGGTTTCAGATGGATTTTTCTTGCTGCACTTTATAATGTAATTCAATCTAATGTTATTGGAGTGAAACTGAGCTAGTACTGGTGGTATGGGACTTGACTAATGTTCTGCCGATGTTTTCATTGAGTGTGTGAGGTGTAACGCTGTTCTTTCTCTCTGTGTTTCAGGCCAAAACGCTGAGGAAACAGATCCAGCAGACATTTAAGCAGTTCGCCAACCTGAACGACGAGCAGAGCATACTGAAGTTTTTTGAGATCCTGGCGCCCGTCTACAGATTCGACAAAGAGTGCTTTCGCTGTGCTCTAGGGGTACGGCAGGCCATGTGGTCAAACACTGGCCTTTTCTGCCTCCTAGTGGTCATTGGGGGAGTTATATTTGTCCAAAATTAACTTTTTTCTACAAAAAAACACTAAAATCCAAACCATTGGAAAATTATTTGAGAAAAAAGACTGGCCTGAAATATTTATTCCTGGTTAGTTAACTGTATTTTCCATTATACTACATCATACCTACTATGCACTACTCTTCAAAAGTTTAGGTCAGTGAGATTTTCAATAGCAATAACTGGATCAAAAGTGACGGTTTAGAATTAGACATTTAGAATGTAACAATGTAACATTTTAGTTAGACATTTAGAATGTTACAAAAGATTCTATTTTAAATAAAACATTCTATTCATCAAAAGATCCTGAAAAAAATCACAGTTTCCACAAAAAATGAATCCACACAACTGTTTTCAACAGCATATCGATCATCATATCAGAATGATTTCTGAAGGATCATGTGACACTGAAGACTGGAGTAATGAAGCTGAAAATGCAGCTTTGATCACAGGAATAAATGATAGTTTACTATATATTTACAACTATTTTAAATTGTAATAATATTTCACAATATTACAGTTTTTACTGTATTTTTGATCAGATAAATGCAGCCATGGTGAGCAGAAGAGACTCAGAAACATTTAAAAGAATTCTTACAGACCCCACACTTTTGAACAGTAGTATACAGTATAATACATTGCCTTTTATTATTATATATTATATCACAGTTTGGTGGATTAATGTGAAGAATATATATCTAGAGAACAATAGGGGTTCCTTATAAAATTATATACCCAACACCTAGTTTACTCACCAGTTTGTGCTCGTTTTTACACCCTGCTGACACTTAATGATTTTTATTCTTTGTTTAAATCTTAATGAATTCTTAATGCTTGTTATATGTATAGCATCTCTCTGTCTCTCTCTCTCTCAGTCGAGTTGGGTCATATCAGTGGATCTCGCTATCGGTCCGGAGGAGGGAATCAGTTACCTGACAGACAAGGGTTCCACGGTAACTCATATCAACATCACCATAGCAACAAACATTGAGTTCCATCTGATTTAAGTTAATCTGAGTTGTATTTGTCAGTTGCCTGGTTCTATTTATGAATAGCCCCCTGCCCACAGTGAAATGTCATTGGTCCAAAATAGTGCTTCACATCACCATATACTAAGTCTGAAAGATTCTGATTGGCTGATATTGATACAATCTGCAGCATTGTCATTTTCAGTGGCAAAAAACATTAGATGTCCAGTTGAGAGTTAATTAATGCATTAAAGTTTCAGATACACCTGTGATCTGGTGTATTGCCTCGTATTCATCTCCCAGAGTCCTTCAGGGCTTCTGACGGGAACACAGAAGCTCTTGAGAGAAACACACAGCTCTGTGTCACTGCTGAAGGGATGTTAATCACATATTTTGCTGATTAATCATCTGTGGTTTGAGACGCAGGATTTTATCTGGAGGCAAAGTTGATGGAAAGTTCAGTGAATGTGCATGAAACATCACAACTCATAAGGACTTCCTTATTTTAAAGCATGTCTTTCTCATTACACGTTTGTATATTATCATCTGTGTCTCTCTTTCTTTCAGCCGACACATCTGGCCAACTTTACACAGGTGCAGAGCATCCATTACTCCTGCGTGGAGGAGAAGGAGAGGAAGGGCGTCTTGCAGCTGGACGTGGCAGGAGCCGCCGAGGTAAACCACAACAGAAACTGTCCTTCGAATAAAACCTGTATGCGTTTTTGTGATGAAGTTTCAGCAAATGAAATGAGGATCACTTCTGTTGAAAGTGTTTAGCCGCCGAGGTAAACCACAACAGAAACTGTCCTTCGAATAAAACCTGTATGCGTTTTTGTGATGAAGTTTCAGCAAATGAAATGAGGATCACTTCTGTTGGAAGTGTTTAGATTGAGATGTGTGACTCAGAAGGGTGTAAATCCAGCTCAACCCTGCGCTGACGGCGCTGTAATTTCAGACCGTCACAGTTATTTTGGTTTCTTTGTCTGCACTTTTCGTCAGTCTTTTTCTTTCTCTTTCTGGCTGTCTGTCTTTTGGACAGCATTTTTACTCTGTGGCGGATTCGTTAGGCTCATTTAAACCGGTATTGTTATTGTTAACTAAAACTAAAAATTATTTTAAATAAATAAAATAATTTTCAACAATTTAAATATATCTGAAATAATAAAACATAAATATTAGATTAAAAATTCTTATAACTTTTTGCCTTGGTAACTAACAGAAAACTAAGCTGAAAACTAAACTAAACTAAAACTGAAATAAAAATAAATTGAAGCTAAATAAAATTATTTAAAAAAAAATAATATAAATGACAAAAGCACATAACAAAATTACTATTTTAACTAAAATTTAAAAAACGTATTTTAATTCAGTTATTTGCCAACATTTCCAAATTTTTAAATTGAAGTACAAAAATTAAAATTTAAAAAAATATATATTTTAATTCAGTTATTTGCCAACATTTCCAAATTTTTAAATTGAAGTACAAAAATTAAAATTTAAAAAAATATATATTTTAATTCAGTTATTTGCCAACATTTCCAAATTTTTAAATTGAAGTACAAAAATTAAAATTTAAAAAAATATATATTTTAATTCAGTTATTTGCCAACATTTCCCATTTCTAAGTTACTAAAGCTAAATTTACTCAAATTACTAAAGCTAAAACTAAAATGAAATAAATGAAATATTACTAAACTTTTACCTAAAATTTAAAAAACTTATTTTAATTCAGTTATTTGCCAACATTTCCAATTTTTTAAGTTGAAGTACAAAAATTACTACAGCTAAAACTAATAAACGAAACCTAAATATATATATATAAAAAAAAAGACAAAATCAAAATTATTAAAACTTAAACTAAAACTAAAATGAACATTGAAAAATATAATTCAAAATATTAATAAATACTATAATATTATATGAATAATAACACTGATTTAAACATGTGACTCTTTTTGACCAATTCATTAAAGATCCGGTTCATAAGAGTCATTTGTTTGGGAATCGGACTAGACTACACTTTTTGCATGCAGACAGCAAAGACAACAAAATACAAAGGTGTTGTGTATTTATTGTCTGTTATTATTATTATCTCATCACATTAAAGAATCACAGTATAAGGAAACACTGTCGTGGGCGTGTCTGGGATCGTTTCTGGGCATGTCTGAGAGCACTTGTGGGTGTGTATTCAGCCGTGTGTGTGTTTTTGGTCTTTGCAGCTGGTCTCTGCTGTAGCTTGATGTCATCATGTGGCTGGTGTTGTTGATAATGGCTCATTGTGAGTCTCTCTTCTTTCTCGTAGCCTCTCACGATCAGCACGCCATCCTTCGCCACCGCTGAGAACATGGCCGACCTCATCGACGGCTACTGTCGACTGCTCAATGCCGTCAGCCAGTCCTTCATCGTCAGACCTCAGAAAGGTATGTCTTCCTCACACTGCTGCATTGTGGGATGTCTGTATAGTAGTATAGAGGCAGTAAACTATGAATGGGCTGTATTGAGTGGAAAATCTCAGTGCGAAGCAGCACAGCTGTCCATTTCAGTAAGCGCAGCAGGACACAAATAAAAAGTTATGTAATATATATATAAATAGAGAGAGAAAATAAGTCCAGTGGTGTACAAGAACACTGGTAGTAAAATATGAAGTGCAGTACTTTCGTGTTCGGGTGGGTCTGTTTGATTCATAAGCTGATGTTGTGTGTTTTTCTGTCCTACAGAGGGTGAGAGAGCTCTTCCATCCATTCCAAAGTAAGTCATGAATTCACTTCACTGCCGTTCCTGAGCTGTTTAATAAACTGTCAGGCAGGATATTAATTTACTTTGACCACCCGTTAAAGCTTAAACACCATCAAACCAAGACAAAACTAAAGACTGGGAAATTAGCTGGGTGACATATCAAACCTTCACTATATATTTGTGATAATTTGATGGTTTTAATAAATTTTTTTGCCAATGAAGTTTAGTAAAGAACATGATTAGGCTATATATTAAATTATTATATATATATCAGGATGTTAAATTAATAAATATATACATTTATTTATTTATATATATTAGGGCTATCAAGCGATTAAAATTTTTAATCTAATTAATTACACAATGTCGCAAATTAATCGCACATCAAATTTGGCTGAGAAATTACTCCCAGAAAATAATTTAGTCATTATTGTATAAAAAAATCAAATAGACATTACAAAAAGCTTCAAAAAAAGAAATATTTTTAGGTAAACTATACCTTTAATGTTTGTTTTTATTCATATGGAAATATGAAATTATACTCTAAATAAGAAACTGCCAGTAGGTGGCGGTAAATGTCCAATTGAGTCATTGAGTTATTCATTCATTTGATTCGTTCATTCAGGAGTGAAATAAATGGTTCTCTTTATGGTCCATTGAATCATTAGTTCGCCCGATTCGTTCAAAACGCGGATTCAGAAATGAAACGCTGTTTATTGCTCTGAATCGGAGATGAACAGTTCTGCTTTGACTTTATTTTCTTTGGCAAAACTGAGCAAAACAGACTAAAAACAACACAAATATTAACTTGTTTATTTTATTCAAATGTTGTATAAGATCAGTATCACATTTGCTATTCTGGACAGAAAAACAGAACTCATGTGATATTGCACTCGTTATCCATGTGATATTGCTTATAGGCCTACTGTATATCAATGATGTACATGTGAGGACGTTTGCACACTGGCAGTTTAGGTTGAAACGGGGCACGGTTCACATGAAAAATTGGTAATGTGAAAGCTGTCATGCGAGCTCAGCTGAGCTCAGGGGTGCCGTATTCGAGACTGCCTGACGGAGGTGGTCTGAGTTCGGTTGTGCTCAAACTGTGCCGTGGAAAGCATCACGGACTCGGGTGCGCAAGAAAAGTAACCTGTGCATGCGTTTTATCAGATGACGATGTATTTAGTTCAATAAAACATGTAAGGGATGATAATGTTGCTGATTTACCTTGGATATGAGCGAGAGGGAGCGTGTAGTGTATTCGTGCATAGCACCGGCGGGAACAATCGCGCTCTGACACGGACCACAACGTGCCCAGTGTAAAAACGCCCTCAGACTAAAACTCAAACGGGCATTTTTGCCTCATATCTTGAATTTTAAGGACATTCTGACTGCATTCTATAGGCTTCAGCACACAGTGAGTTGTTGCTCTGCATCATATTCTTCATCAATTAACTGTATGAAATGTAAGATGACCTAAGTAGGTCTGGGGCGGGGCAAGTACGTTAAATGCATTCATAATTTTAACGTGTAATTTTTTACCATAACTAATTAATCTAATTAACGCGCGTTAAATCGACAGCCCTAATATATATATATATATATATATATATATATTAACTGTTATCTTTTTTTATACGTTTTAAAAAATAGATTGAATATATTTTAATACACACACAATATATAATATATAATGTTGTATTATATTGTTTTTTTTTTTTTTTTTTCACATATTTGTTATATTTTTACAGGCATACTTCATTATATATAAGTAATTTATCATATATATATATATATATATATATATATATATATATATATATATGATAAATTACTTATATATAATGAAGTATGCCTGTAAAAATATAACAAATATGTGAAAAAAAAAAAAAAAACAATATAATATACGAAATCTTTGCAAATTTAAAAATAAAAAACGAAAAAATCACAGTATTCACAGTCTTTGCCATGGCACTCAAAATTGAGCTCAGGTGCTCCTGTTTCCACTGATCATCCTTGAGATGTTTCTACAACTTGATTGGAGTCCACCTGTGGTAAATTCAGTTGATTGGACATGATTTGGAAAGGCACACACCTGTCTATATAAGGTCCCACAGTTAACAGTGCATGTCAGAGCACAAACCAAGCCATGAAGGAATTGTCTGTAGACCTCTGAGACAGGATTGTATCGAGGCACAGATCTGGGGAAGGGTACAGAAAAATTTCAGCATTGAAGGTCCCAATGAGCACAGTGGCCTCCATCATCCATAAATGGAACCAGGACTCTTCCTAGAGCTGGCTGCCCGGCCAAACTGAGCGATCGGAGGAGAAGGGCCTTAGTCAGGGAGGTGACCATGAACCCGATGGTCACTCTGACAGAGCTCCAGCGTTTCTCTGTGGACAGAGGAGAACCTTCCAGAAGAACAACCATCTCTGCAGCACTCCACCAATCAGGCCTGTATGGTAGAGTGGCCAGACTGAAGCCACTCCTCAGTAAAAGGCACATGACATCCCGCCTGGAGTTTGCCAAAAGGGACCTGAAGGACTCTCAGACCATGAGGAACAAAATTCTCTGTTCTGATGAAACAAAGATTGAACTCTTTGGCCTGAATGCCAAGGGTCATGTCTGGAGGAAACCAGGCACCGCTCATCACCTGGCCAATGCCATCCCTAGAGTGAACCATGGTGGTGGCAGCATCATGCTGTGGGGATGTTTTTCAGCGGCAGGAACTGGGAGACTAGTTAGGATCGAGATTGCAGGATTGATGAAAACCTGCTCCAGAGCGCTCTGGACCTCAGACTGGGGCGAAGGTTCATCTTCCAACAGGACAACGACCCTAAGCACACAGCCAAGATAACAAAGGAGTGGCTACGGGACAACTCTGTGAATGTCCTTGAGTGGCCCAGCCAGAGCCCAGACTTGAACCTGATTGAACATCTCTGGAGAGATCTGAAAATGGCTGTGCACCGACGCTCCCCATCCAACCTGATGGAGCTTGAGAGGTCCTGCAAAGAAGAATGGGAGAAACTGCCCAAAAATAGGTGTGCCAAGCTTGTAGCATCATACTCAAAAAGACTTGAGGCTGTAATTGGTGCCAAAGGTGCTTCAACAAAGTATCGAGCAAAGGCTGTGAATACTTATGTACAGAATTTTGAGGAAAATAATGAATTTAATCCAATTTGGAATAAGACTGTAACATAACAAAATGTAGAAAAAATGAAGCACTGTGAATACTTTCCGGATACACTGTATATATATTTAAGAAAAATGTGTATGTGTGTGTATATATATATATATATACATGCAAATATTTATTAAATATATACATGTATGTGTGTGTTTCGGATGCGATTTAAACGCGATTAATCATTTGACAGCCCTGTGTATGTATGTGTATGTATATATATATATATATATATATATATATATGTTTCATATAGTATTTATAGTACATAAAAACTTTTGAGTATAATATGGATTAAGTTAGAATGCATATTTTCAGCTGGTAACAAAACAAACGCTCACGTTCCCCTGAAAGTCGTTGTTATGTTTGGATAACTGTGTTTTGTTAGAGTGTACATGGAAACAACAATAATCACCATTTTGTTCTTTAATGAAATTGTTTCTCCCCAGACTTGCCAACAATGAGAAGCGGCTGGAGGGGATTCGGGCAGGAGTTCGTGCCATCTCTGTTTCAGGTAAGACACGCCTCCCATTTATCTGATTTATCAGGTTTACTGGACTGATGTCCTGCTGAGCATTCTGGGTACTGACTCTCCAAAGAAGAATTCACAGATAGATCAGATCTGCTAGACTTTATTGATATCTATAATACGTTCATATCAAAATATGATTTTTTAAAACAGGTGTAAGGGGCTCGTTCAGTGGAAGTCTGTGGGATTTTCAGCTGTTTTATTGTTTAATTTCATAGCTTCACCATCCAATCATATCCACAGTGGATTAAATCAAGTCCCGTCCTACATTATATCCTGCTAAAGATTTAGTTTCACTCTGAAATATTACAATGAAATACATTGCAAACGCTGTTTCTCGTAGTCTTTAAAGCGTTTCTGATGTCTTCCAGATGTTGGGCTGGTTTCTGCAACATCTGCACACATTTAGAGATCATCATCACTTGTCTTCCAGATGTTTGGTATCTTTAGCTCATGAATGTGTCTGCTGTTTATAAGCTGTTTATATTTATAAACTGTTTTCAGCACAATCCAAAACCTAAAGTCGCTCTCTAAAGGCACCTTGCATATTTAAATGAAGTCTTTCTCATTCTTTTCTATGAAAACATGCTTCATTTTTCGTTATTGCACTGTGCATATTATCTTCAGCACTGATTTCTGGGTGTGTTTGCACCGTTACTTGATTTGCATTATTAATTTAGTGAATAAAATTGTTTTTGGTGTGAAACGACCTGATAGTAAAAGTCTGACGATATGTGGTTTTCAGACTGAAATGTTCAGTTTTGTCTCGGAACTGGAAGATAAATATGTTTGTTCTGTGTCCATTCCTCCCTCCATATTCTCCTGCTTTGCTTCACTCTCTTTCTCTCTCCATCTGTCGTTCTTCACTGAAGACTCTGTGGCTCAGACGCCCACCAAAGCTGCTAAAGCTCGACGCTTTCTCCTTCCGTTTGTCCTCTGTTCCCATGATTCTCCTCCTAAGGGTATATGCTGTTCCTGTGTGTGTTTACACTAACCCTCACCTGCTCTCCACCCTAAACACATATTCAGTCTGTCTCTCATATGTTCATACCACAGCTCTGATTCCTGATTCAACCAATCATCTAGCGGGAAGTGTAGATCTTTTTGAATGCTATATTGATTAAAGTATGCAAAGGTTTCATGTCTCTTACAAGGATGTAGTTTCTACATCCCTGACAATCAAATCACATTCTGCCTCACGTGTGTTTACTGGCCACAGCTCCTCCGTGACTCCGCCCCCAGCACACGTGTGTTGCAGATTTTCCGTTAACTGCACAAAATATTGATTTATCTTAAGGTTCATATCAGATGCTGAGGTGTCAATCAGCTTCAGTCTCTTTTGTCTAACTTTGATTAATGGATGAATTTCATGAAGAAACACGAAGGCCACATTTCACCCCAAAATCCAAAAAATAAACAGTTATATTTTGCATAAAAAATTTGCTTTTTGAAATTATTGTCATGTCAGTAAAGCACATTAACTGTAAATTCTCTTTACTGTGAAACTTGATTTTTTTATTAGTGTAATAAAGTAACAAAATCTTCTAAATCTTCAAGTTATTAAATATTTACATTTATTTAAAATTAATTTAAATTAATTACCATGAAATAAAATTAACATCATTTTTTACCATTTACTTTACAATTTTAAAAATAAGTTGCATTAATTTGAATATATTATGTATAATGTATAATATATATATGTGCGTGTGTACATTAATATATAATTATATTATAAAAAGATAATTATATAATTAAATAATAATTAATGTGTGTGTATATACATATATAATAAAAAGATAATATAATAAAATAATATAATTAATGTGTGTGTATATATATATATATATATATATATATATATATTATAATAAAAGATAATATAATAAAATATTTATATTATATATTTTTATATATTATAATAATAACAAAGATTTTTTAGCAATAATACAATATTTTATTTTTATTTTTATATTTTAATTGTTAAAATGTAAAAAAAACCTGCCTCCAAATAATATTATTTATTATAAAAATATATATAAATACGAATATATACAAATATTTTTCCATGTGAAAAGCACTGAATTAGACCTGCGGAGGAACAGTACAATACAGTGATGAGAATACAATATTTTACAGACAATTTTCTAAAAGAAGGTTCATTTTCTTTATGCAAAAATATAATTTCTTGGTTTTTTTTTGTTGTTTTTTTGGGGGGTTTAGTGATGAAATAGCAATGCCAGGTTTTGTGAAAGTCACCCAATTATTTATAAATAAAGTATATAAATGCTAATATGTTTTTACTGTGAACTGCACTGAATTAGACCCGTGGCAGAACAATACAGGCAGAAGTGTGTCCACGTCCCAATTGAATCTCATCCCACACATTCCTGCAGCACGTCTAACCCAATATAACCGCACTAATGACTCCCAGAACAGCATGAACAAAACACATTTACTGCAGGAGCTGCTTACACAAACCAGCCAGGACTTCTAAACCAGTTAACCGCTTCAGATTCATGACGGATGTGTGTGTTCATGCCTGCTGATGAATTAACCGTTCTCCTCTCTGATCCTCTCCATTCTTTGCATGCTCTCCTCGGACCCGCAGAAGATGGTAGTGGAGATGGTAATGTTTGACTTGTGATCTTCATTTCTAACTAACTCTGTGTGCATTTGGAAAGTTACTTGAATATAGACAATCTTGCATATGTTTCAGTTTAGTTGGACTGTGTAAATGTGAGTTCACTTGAAGCGCATACTTGCTCTTTTGCTCCCTGCATTCCTTATAAGACAGACTTTAAAGGTGTAATTATTTAGAGAAGCGAGTGACCTCTCCCAAAAACAAAAACGCTGGACTAAATCTGTTTTGCATGAAGTCGAAAGAGTCACTTCCTTCCCCTCGCTTTCTCAAGCACAACCACAGAGCTGCTCTCCGATTGGCCGGTTGGACAGACAGAGCTGCTCTCTGATTGGCCGGTTGGACAGACAGACACACAGATTAAGTTCAGAGAGTTTAAAAGAGAGAAGTGCACTTGAGTTTGTGTGTATGTGTCTTCATGGAGGAGTTTCTTGGCTTGTTTTCGGCCGGCTCTAGTTTCTGTAGTGGAAGGTTACGTGTGTTTCGGGTGGTGTAGTGATCGAGTGGGCGTTATTTTGGCCTGTGTGTGTGTGTGTGTGTGTGTGTGAGAGATACTGACCGCTGCTTCTGTCTCCCTGCAGAAACAGATGACTACGCAGAGATCATAGATGAGGAAGACACCTACACCATGCCCTCTAGTAAGTACCCTCACTCGTGCTGTCTGTGAAGTGTGTATAAGTGCTGTCTCCTGGGATCCAGATGTTTCTGTCCAGATCAAATCCTGACCTTTTTTTCCCCCTGTCTGGCGCGTTTGGTTTGTTGATGTGGCGGCAAATGCAATTTAAAGTATCCAGCTTAGACATTCCAGAAAATTCTCTCTGGAAACTCGAGCTTGTGTCGAGATTTATTCGATTTGATTAATCAAGTCTGAAATTAAAGCAGGACATGTTTGGGCATAATTCAGATGCAGCTCTGCAAGGGAAAATGAAGTGTGTATGTGTTTGGATTGGGCTAAATCGGACACAATTCGCCTCGGGGACGTCCTCCAAAGTGTTTTCTTATTAATCTACTGTAAAAATGCAAGTGTTCTTTTTGGGTTTGGAGTTTAATCTAAATTGACTTTATATTAACACAGTACACTCTTAAAAATAAAGGGGATTTTCTCAGCAATGCCACAGAAGAAATATTTTTGGTTCCCCAAAGAATCAGTTCCTAAAATAACAATTTTTTTCTTAGTGTGACAAACATTTTAAAAACCTTTTTTCAATATAAATTCCATTTTGTGCAATGGAAAGGTTTTTCATGGAACCATCAATGCCAGTAAAAGAGCCTTTATGTGTAAGAGTGTAGAAGTCAGTGATGTAAGGTGAACATGTGTGTGAGTCAGCGACTACAGATGCACACTAACATTCACGAGTGTGTGACTTTACATGTGGTCTGTACAGACAATCACAGGATTCTGATTGACGACTGAATGTATTACGAGTGTCTTACAGAACATTGAATGCATATTTGCCATTATCTACTCACACTGAAAAACAAAATGGTGAAACAATTTTTACTCAAAAATTGCTGGTAAATTTCACAAATAATTAGAAAGAAATGCCAAGTAATACATTAAATTAAATGTGAAATTTTGAAGACCCAGGGCTTGACATGATCTTTTTTTGCTTAACAGTCACTGTGGCTAGTGGTTTTCCAAAGTTACTAGCCACTCACACAATTTTGACCGATAACATGGGGTAAACTGAGATATTTTTAATATTATCTCATGATTTAGCAGCAGGTTTATTAGGCTGCTGTCCCTTTAAGAGCTGACGCACGGATCCATTACACTGTTACACATGCGTTTTCTTTCTCAACTGTTTACATTCACTTAAAACAGAACTGACTGTTTACGTGAATACTCGCCAAGACCGGCATTTTGACATTATTTTGTGTGTGTTTGACTGTTTAAGCGCAATAAGCAGCGAAAAATAACTAAATTTAGTTCTGATTCTGCGGGAATGAGTAAAATTAAGCGCAATACGCGCAATCCCACGCCAAAATTCAAGCCGTGTAACAGCAACAATATTCATCTGGAGCAAATGAAGTGAGTGAGTGAGGAGAGCAGGGTTTGTGTGTCACTCGGTGTCGGAGAGATGAGAGAAAGAGAAAGAGCACCTGGTATCTGTGTCTATTCTGAGGAAAATGAGTATTGGAAGCGTTTCAGATATTTCAGTATCGAAAAATCGACATTTTTGACACTTCATTGCACTTAGTTTATTATTTCAGATGCTTTTTTTAAAAGACTACAGTTTAAAAATTTATATATTATATATCAAATTCAACCCGCCAAAGTGGCTAGTGACTGTGACTGTGTCACACACCACTGCTGAAATACACACGCATTTGACCGGTTGGCGGATATTCATGTCAAGCCCTGCATAAAACATCCAGTAATCTTTTTTATTCCTCAAAATTTTGAAAAATCATTTTTTCAGTGCACCATCATGTCGTTCCAAACGTTTATGATTTCCTACCGTGCAACACAAAAGCAGATGTTTAGCAGAATGTTCATGCTGCTCTTTTTCATCAAATAAAAGTCAGTCATCATAAATATAGTACAATATGACTTATGCACTATATTCCAAGTGTTCTGATGCTAAATATTTTAGACGTAACCCCCACGTTGTGTTCTGGTCATTTTGACCCGGAAGGGATTTTGCTTTTCCCAAAATTGCTTGTTAATGTTATCGCATTGAACTAAAACTTACTGACTTCACTCTCACAGGGTATAACACAATTTTTTTTCCCACCTTGTTGAACTTGTGGTGTTCTCAGTCAAAAATGACCGGCCTACAAAAAATGGCTTATAAAAGTCTTGTTATGCAATGTTATTGCCAAATATTGTATTAAATCTTTTTGTCAACTTGTTTTCTTTGGATTAGCACAGATTTTGCATTTCTTTTTGGAGCTGATTGATTATAGGCCTCATTAATCTGAGCGGATGCACCTTAGTTTTTTGAGGTGAATAAGCTTGAGTGAACTTTCTTCACTCAAACACTGAGGTGCATAAGCTCACGTTAATAAGGCCGACGATCAATCGTTTCCAAAAATAAATATAAAACCTGTGCTAATCCAAAGAAAATAAGTTGACAGATTGAATCCAATATTTTGTGATAATGTAGCATAATGAGGGATTTACAAGCAAAAGCACTTTCAACACAGCTCAAGTGTCAGATTTCTGTTCATCATCACTTCATATTAACGTTTGGCTTCAGAGGAATATAAACAGTCACATGAACTACTTTTATGCTGCTTTTGCTCCTTCACTGCAAAAAGTGCAGAAAGTTGTCTTGTTTTCCAGTACAAATATCCAAGCAAAAACATAGGATGCAAAATGGCACGTTATTTTTTCTGAGAAATGTATCAAGTTCTTCATCATTCTTAAAACAAGAAAAACCTGAAACCTGAGTTTGACTGTTGAAATTGTCTTTTTATTGCTCATTTTCCAAGTGATTTTTCTGTTGTGTTGTAGTTTATTTTTTATAATATGCTGAACACAAACACCCATACATCAGTGTGATGATTTATAACAGCTCTTTCCTGAGTGTTTGACATGTCTATCATCTCATCCCTCTGTTTCTCTCTTTCATCCTGAGCTTTAATTCTGATCTAAACGCCCAATCTCTCACTTTTCTCTTTAACAACCAGCCGAATGCTATGGATTAGACGCAGGTAACTCCATCCCTCTGTCTGTGTGTTTCCTCTTTCTTTTCTGTTTCTTTCTCTCTCTCTGTCTCAGTTTTGCCGTGTGCTTGTGTTTGTTTTAGTAGCAAGGTCCTTCTCGTATCATTGGCAAATGCAGGTTTTCATAAAATGTGTAAAATTGTGTCTTGTGGCATTCGAACCCTTGACCTTGGTGTTGTCAGTGCTACGATCTACCAGTCAGTCTGGGATAGAAAAGTATTTTAACATCCCAAACATGGCACACAGCATCGTTAAGGCTTTATATTATTATTAAGCATCTTTATATTATTATTAATTATTATTATTATTATTATTATTAATCAAAATAATGACTATTAATAATAACCAATTTATATACAGTTGCAAGAAAAAGTATGTGAACCGTTTGCAGTATCTGTGAAAATGTGAATTATTTTAACAAAATAAGAGGGATCATACAAAATGCGTTATTTTTTTATTTAGTACTGTCCTGAATAAGATATTTTACATAAAAAATGTACAAGACAAAAAATAGCTGAATTTATTAAAATGACCCGTTCAAAAGTTTATGAACCATTGATTCTCAGTACTGTGTGTCGTTCCCTGGATGATCCACGGCTGTGTGTGTGTTTTGTAATGGTTGTTCTTGAGTCCACTGTTTGTCCTGAGTAGTTAAACTGACCAACGTTCTTCAGAAAAATCCTCCAGCTCCTGCAAATCCTTCAGTTTTCCAGCATCTTTTGCATATTTGAACCCTCTCCAGCAGTGACTGTATGATTTTGAGATCTGAGGACGATTGAGGGACTCAAACACAACTACTAAAAAGGTTCAAACATTCACTGAAGCTCCAGAAGAAAACATGACGCATTAAGATGTCAGATTTTTCTTATTTTGTATAAATATCAATTTTATTCATTTAGTCCTGCCCTTCAGAAGCAACAGAAGATACTTACATGTTTCCCGGAAGACAAATTAAGTCCAATTTACCTTGATCTTCAAATTCAATAAGTTTTCACCCCCGGCTCTTAATGCGTCGTGTTTTCTTCTGGAGCTTCAGTGAATGTTTGAACCTTTTTAGTAGTTGTGTTTGTCCTCAGATCTCAAAATCATACAGTCACTGCTGGAGAGGGTTCAAATATGCAAAAGATGCTGGAAAACTGAAGGATTTGCAGGACCTGGAGGATTTTTCTGAAGAATGTTGGTCAGTTTAACTACTCAGGACAAACAAGAGACTCAAGAACAACCATCAGAAAACAAAAAAAACAGCCGTGGATCATTCAGGGAACGACACACACACACACACACACACACAGCCGTGGATCATCCAGGGAACGACACACAGTATTGAAAATCAATGGTTCATAAACTTTTGAACAGGTATATATGAGATGAAATACTTTGTATAACTGAAAACCTGCAGAAGTCATTGATATGTAGACAATGAGATTTGTTTTTGTTTTGCTCATTTATATTTCTTAGTTTTTGTTTGTTTGTTTGTTTGCTTGTTTTAATAAATGTTGCATTTTTTGGAATCA
This sequence comes from Coreius guichenoti, assembly GCA_039654105.1. Lineage (NCBI taxonomy): Eukaryota > Metazoa > Chordata > Actinopteri > Cypriniformes > Gobionidae > Coreius > Coreius guichenoti. The sequence continues at coordinate 3,235,982 of CM077184.1, forward strand.
CTGTTATTTTTTTTTTTACAATGATATTCAGCAAGGACACATTAAATTGATCAAAAAATCACAGTAAAGACATTTATATTGTTACAAAAGATGTATGCATTTATATATTTTTTAAAATATTTTTTATTTTGCTGTATCATGATTTTTACAGAACGTTTAAGACTTTATTGAATACATTAGTCAGGATGAACTCCATATTTAATATGTCTGGCATATTTGTGCCATTTGCATAATCTTAATATTCATCTTCTTTCATCTTAATATTTTGTTACCTTTAATTTTCATAACCAGTTTTTTGTCATCTACATTTTCAATTCAATTCTGTCGCTTACAGCCTCGTCTTCATTTGTGTACTATTAAATATGGCGTCCACCCTGACTAAGGCCTTTTGTTCATGACCTCAGTGTTTCTAAACCCGCAATTGGCAACTTTCAGAGTGTTTGATGAATCGCTGAGCTCTGCATTCAGTAAATATTGTTGCGCTCCGTGAGAGCTGCTCGTGTGCAGCATGTCGTTCCTCTGAACATACGTGACGGTCAGGGTTTGTGATGTTTGTTGCTTCCTTTGATGTTGAGCTTCAGGTTTGTGACGTTTGGTTCCTTGTGTCTTTCGTCCGTAGCTCAGGACTATGAGATCCAGCGGGACAGAATCGAGCTGGGACGGTGTATCGGCGAGGGACAGTTCGGTGACGTCCACCAAGGGGTTTACATCAGTCCGGTAAACTGCATATTCATCATCCACACAGTCCAAACAACAGTCCATACCAAACAAACACTGTCAGAACCAGGAGGACTGATTCACCGCTGGATCCTTCCAGATTTTCCTATGGGTTTTTATAATGGGGTTTTGATTTATGAGTAAAATAAAGCCTGTGGTAAACATAACTTGACCATACTTTGATGTTTTGTCCTGCAACATAAACTGCACACACTCACACCGAATTTTGAAGCAGTTATGTTTATTTTTGAAAACATATGTTTCTAATAAGTGACTAGATAAGAGCGTTTGGGGTGTGAGTGTGTGCAGTTTACATTGTAGGACAAAATGTCAAAGTATCGTCGAGTTAAGTTTACCACAGGCTTTATTTTACTCTCAAATTAAAAAACCCCATTATAAAAACCCATTGGAAAATCTTGAAGGAACCAGCAGCGAATCTGATGTCATCCCTGCTCCGCTCTATCAATGCCAAAAATGTGAGGAGTGAGAATTGTTAGAAATCTCTCACAAACTATTATTTAGCATTAAAAGTAGCTAGTCTTAAATACATTTAAAGGTGCAGTGTGTGTATTTTAGCGGCATCTAGTGGTGAGGTTGTGAATTGCACCCGCCCACTGCTCACCCCTCCCTTTCGAAGCACATTGAGAAGCTACGGTGGCCGACACAGGACAAAGATGTCGTCGTCTGAGACAGCAGAGAGTAGCTAGCGCTCTGTAGAGCAGTTTGTCCGTTTAGGGCTACTGTAGAAACATGGCGGCGCAAAATGCTGACTTCACTGTAAGGGGACCCGCGGTGTGTGTAGATAGAAATGGCTCATTCTAAGGTAATAAAAACATAACGGTCCATTATGTAAGGTCTTTATACACCACTGAAAACTTAGTTATGTATATTATATTGCGTTTCTGTCAATAGATCCTCATAAATACTACACACTGCACCTTTAACTGTAGTTTTTTTCAATGCATTCATTAAGCTTAACCTTAAAACCTTGTTATGAAAGTTATTTGATCAAACAAATATTTTTCTTTCATGGAAAAGTTTATTAGTAAGAACAAATAAGTTTAGCAAGTTAGAACAAGTCAACATCTGGTCCCAAACTAGCTAGTCTAAACAGTTTGAGATCTTAAATTAGGCAAAATCTAATGCTGTTACCCATTTAATCTTTTTTTTTTCAATAAATATATTTTTCGAATTTAAAATTATTATTTTTATAATTATTAAAAAAAAATTCTTCTTAATTTTAAAATTTAAACAATATAAATAAATATATTATATTGTATAAATATATTATTAAAGTTATATATATCATATATGTCTGTGTGTGTGATTATACAGTATATACACACAGACATGTATACATTTAATAATTTAATAATATATACACACATGTAAACAAACTTTTATGTTAGATGCGATTAATCGATTTGACAGTTTTATTTATAGATTTTTTTTTCTATTTTATTGATTTTTTTTTTTTATCAGAATTGCATATTTTTGCATATATTATATGTTTGTTGTTAAAAATAATGTCACACAAATCAGGGTTTTAAACTGTATTTATAATATACAATTTTTCTTAATGTTCCAAATGTATTTTATGACCTATTCCCTTGTCACCTGCTCTTCACTGTGTTCTGAAACTGTTAAAACATACTAAAATGTCACTGTTTGTTCACATGTTTTTTGAGTTGCATGTGTTTGACATTATCATGTGCTGTACCTGACAGGAGAATCCATCATTATCAGTGGCCATTAAGACGTGTAAGAACTGCACCTCCGACAGCGTGCGTGAGAAGTTCCTACAGGAAGCTTGTGAGTATTTTAAGCAACGCTTCACACTAGTGACCTACATCACTTCTGAATTATTTTTAGCTGATGCAGTTCTACTTTGAAAAGTTTATTTTTTTACCATGGTTATTCTATCTAAACACATGATGCATAGTAGAGTAATTTTCAAAAGTTGAATATGAGGAAGTCACTATTGCCACGGTTTCAGAGAAGTCAGAATCCCACAAAACCAGTGATTTTGCATGAGAGTGCTTATGTGATTTTACGTTTGACAGTGACAATGCGGCAGTTCGACCATCCGCACATTGTGAAGTTGATTGGAATAATCACTGAAAATCCCGTCTGGATCATCATGGAGTTGTGCACGCTTGGAGAGGTGAGACTTGCTGTTATTTTGAAGTGCCCCTGTTATGCTATTTTAACGGTCCTAATTTTGTTTTGGAGTCTCCTACAACAGGTTTACATGCATCCAAGGTCAAAAAACACTAATTTTCTCATAACATACACTGCAGCGTCAGCTCTTTTCTCTCAGTGTCTGAAACGGTTCAATAAAGGATTCAGTCTCTCTAAACCCCGCCTTTCTGAGAGCCTGCTCTGCTCTGATTGGGAAGAAGGCCTAATCTGTTGTGATTGGTCGACCAATTCAAGCGTGACAAGACACAAAAGTGAAGAAACGCACGCACAGAAAGACGTTTCAGACAGTTATTTCGCGCTTGAACGGACAAAAACACACATAATTATGTTTTGTTGAATATCCTGGAAAGCACAGTCTTAAATGATTTAAAAAGTGTTGAATTAATTTAAAGAGTTGTGAAAAAATAGCATGTGCGTCAGGTCTTAAAGTGACAGCAGCCTAATAAACCTGCTGTCTGTAGCCAGGTTTCCATCCACAGAGTTTTTTTGTTTTTTTTTGCGAAAAAAGGTTTAGCGCATCAGTTTTTACCAATATAGCCGATGTGCCAGTTATCAATACATTTTTGCAAATTCGACACAATCTTTTTCTGTTTAACTTTAGCACATAAATTATACGTCGATATGTCGTGAAAAACCAATTTGGAAACACTTTGTGTCGAGAAAAGGGGCTTTTACGCAAATAAATATGGTGTCACATGACAGAATTAGCCTACACGCAGTGTTCGCATTCGTTTCTCTGTAACATTCAATGGTGCATTAAATCTATTATATTCATATTATTATTTTGGCTATAAAATGATTTTAATACTATTGGTAAGAATGAGATGTGTTACCTCTCAAACCTCATTCATCCATGCTTTTGTAATTTTGTCAAATGTGTTTTTTCTTGATTACACTTCTTAATTCGATTTTATTTTATAACAAATTAAAATGTATTCGTTTTGTTCTGAAGATGAGAAAGTCAAATTGCATTCTGCAGACTAAAAAAATTTGGTGCTGATTTAAAATGTTAAGTTTAATCAACTTAAAATGTGAAGTATTCAGCGACAGCTTGGATATTGGTTGACCGCTTTCATCGTGTGTCAAACGTCCATTAGCATATCTGAATCTCAGCTCTTCCTCAACACACAGTGATATGAACAGTAACGATGGCGCCGGTTTTACCGTATCAGTTCAATCCCAAGTCTCATCCCTTGGAAGTGCATCAAAGTGGATTTGCTTTGGCAGCAGAAAACAGTGTCTTCTCAACATGAACAACACAAACCAAACTCTTCCAGTCTCAGCTACAACTACAGCGTTTGAGGGTGGGGCAAAGAAGACATTGTTCATGAGCAGCCAATGAAGACCATAGGCGGGTATAATGCAGATATGTTACAAATGTCGTTTCAGGCAATTTAGAACCGCTTCTTTCTTTATAAAACTCGATTTATTGTGTATTTTGATCTTTGCAGTCATGTCTGAAAAAGCACAATATGGGCGCTTTAAACTCTGCTTTCAGACTCACCGCAGAACCATCTGGAAATCACCATTGTGTTTATTTTTAGTTGAGGTCGTTCTTGCAAGTGAGGAAGTACAACCTGGACCTGTCCACGCTGATTCTGTTCGCCTTCCAGCTGAGCACAGCGCTGGCGTACCTGGAGAGCAAACGCTTTGTGCACCGGTGAGCATCGACAGCAACACTGCAGTCTGAAGATCTTCACAAGCGCATAACTCTTTTCTGATCATAAAGATAAATAAGATAAGATAAATGTGTGTTTTCCGCAGGGACATTGCTGCCAGGAACGTGTTGGTGTCTTCCACGGATTGTGTCAAACTTGGTGACTTCGGTCTCTCCCGATACATGGAGGACAGTTCCTATTACAAAGGTAATTCAGACTGCATTTTTACTTCCCATTTAACAAGCAATTATGTAATGTATGTGCAGTAAACACTACAACACGTCACAGAGGTTTTTATTATACCAGGTGAGGAATAAAGGTACAAAAGCTACAGGTTAAAAAAATGTAACTTCATGTGTCTGACAAAAAACTGATCATAACCCCTCAAAAAAAAAATAGGCATGCCCAGAATAAGGAAATAGCAGCCTCTGGTGGAGAGTGAAGGCATATTTAATTTGTTTATTGTCCATAAACAACTTGGGCCCTGTTTTAACGATCTGAGCACATGGCGCAGGTGCACTTAGGGCGTGTCCCAATTCACTTTTGCTAGTTTAACGACGGGAAAAACGGTCGGCGCGCCAGGTGCATGGTCCAAAAGGTTGTACCTAGTCTCTTAATGAGTCATGTGTGTATTTTGGGCGTAACGTGCAATAAACCAATCAGAGTCTCATCTCCCATTCCCTTGAAAAGCCAGTTGCGCTCGCACCATGGTGGATTCACTATTTACATGGCGGAGAGGAATCCTTTTATTTTTAATATTTAAACGTGTGTGTGTGTGTGTGCTGCTGCGCATCCCTGTGTGTGTAATAAGCAGAGTGTACGTGCGTTGCGCACCGCCTATAGGCTCATATTACTAACACACCCTTTAAATAACACAAAAAATACTGCGCTATTGACTTTTCAGTTCCTCAAAATAGCAACGTGCCAACAATGCTCCTGAACACACCTGGTTTTCAGACCAGACGCCCATGGGCGAACAGATGCGCCAGTGCTTTTGATGTTTAAACAACGTGGAGCTGGACGTGAAAATGAGAACTGCGTCAGGCTGAAACTAGCAAAAAACACTTGCGTCGTGCCTGGCGTCACATTGCACTGGGTGTATGATAGGGACCCTTCTCTGTAAAATGTTTTTGTTCTGCCCAATTGTTATTGTTATGAGACAATGATTTTCTCAGGAGAAAGTCTGATGGACTTATTTTGTAAGATGGACCCAGAAAGTACATTTAAATAATCTTTAATAAAGTTGTATATACAAAATTGTTTATTCTTTTTTATGTTGAATTTTTTGATTATGTTTGTATTTAGTATATTGTTTGTTGAGTGTTGAGTCTGTATCTGCCATGTAATCCATGTGAAGCTGATATGGCAAAACATTTAAATACAAACAGTCTGTAAGCAGATGTGTGTGTTTTCCAGCTTCTAAAGGGAAACTGCCGATCAAATGGATGGCTCCAGAATCCATAAACTTCCGTCGGTTTACCTCAGCCAGCGACGTCTGGATGTTTGGTAAGTGCTATTCTGAGAAATTTGAAAATGAAAATGTCATTTATGCTGTTTCTTACAGTTTGACTGTTCTTGAGCACCATAAACATACGCTTTGAACACCATCTTTCTATTATTAATACAATTTTAGTTTGATTGGAAATGTGTATAATATATACATTTTTTAATTATTACAAATTATTAATTTGATCGTTTTACTCTTAATAATAAAACATAAAATATTTTAGATTTTTATTGTGTGAAAAAGTTTTCTTAAATGTTTCTATAAATGTTTTTTAATATAAAAATTATTTTAATATTAGATTATATTGGACTTTTATCCTATGCATCTATGAATGATTCCTGTGTGCAAGGCTCTATATATTTTCTATTTCAATTTTATTTTGCCTTTATTAGGATATGAGAATAATTAGATTGGACAGGCTATCACCTCTGATGAAAAATAAAATATTTTAAATATAATATCAGTTATTTTTCATATATTGTTCTGTAATAATTGTTTTTCTTTCACTGAATGCAGTGCACCACTTTAGTCTTTTTTTAGTCTCTTTGTGATCATGAGGCAGATTTCTGATGCGCGTCTCTCCTCTCAGGTGTGTGTATGTGGGAAATCCTCATGTTCGGCATCAAGCCCTTCCAGGGCGTGAAGAATAATGATGTCATCGGGCGGATAGAGAACGGCGAGAGGTTAGCGATGCCCCAAAACTGTCCCCCGACTCTCTACAGCCTCATGACCAAATGCTGGGCGTACGACCCCAGCAAACGCCCGCGGTTCACTGAACTCAAGACTCAGCTCAGGTCAGTGTGTGTTTGGACCGCTTTACTCATGCTTGTCTTCATTTCTAAAGCTATTTTGGATAAAAGTGTCTTCTAGATGATTTAGTGTACATGTAGTAAAGCAGCTGTTTTACAGTGTTTGCACAGATAATCTGATGGTTTTATGCTTTTCTCGGGTTCTGACACTAGAGGTCTCTGTTTAGCTTTCAGATTGTCAGTCACTCCAGAATGATCACAGATAGACTTTTTTGTTGACCTCTAATGTGCAATAAATTAATGATTTATAATGATTAATTGATAACAGATTATTGATTAATTATTATGTCAACACTGTGAATCTTAACAGTACTATTAATAATTTTGTATACCATTGATAAAGATGAAACCTGACAAAATAAACATTGCTCAGCTACTCATTTAGTCGGTTTATGATTCTCTCTGGCATCACACGAATAATGAAATACACAGGTAAATCATCAGTTACACATGTGCATTGTTTGTATTTCATTTTGTTGTACTTTGGCGATCAGCTGCATTTGGTGAAAGGACATTTTACTTAACATAAAATACAATATAACAATTATTACAGAACAATATATGAAAAATAAGTTATATTATATTTAAAATATTATTTTATTCATCAGAGCTGATAGCTTGTCCAATCTAATTACTGTCCTAATCTACATAAATGCAAAAAAGAAAATATACTGCCTCACACATCCAAATCATTTGTAGGTGTGTAGGTTAAAAGTGAAATATACATTAGAAGAAATCTACAAATCCCGCACACTAGTCAAACTTGCATCATCACAAAACATTTAATTCACAGCGTTTCAGAAAATCGATCGAAGTCTGAACAAGTGTTTTTGTTGCATTTCATTTTGTTGTACTAGCACTAAAAAGCTTTTTGCACTGCAAAAAAAAAAGACTTTCTTATTTAGTGTTTTTGTCTTTTCCAGTACAAATATCAAGATGCTTGCTTGAGACACAAAATGACTTAAGATATTTGAAAATAATTCTCTAAATTAAGTGAGTTTATGCCTAAAACAAGAAAAAATACAGGCTCTGAAAAATTATCTAGATTCAAAGCAAAAACTAGTTTATTTTTGTTACTCCTGGACGGATTTTTTTCTTGTTTTAAGTATAAAGTCATCATAAAGTCAAGTAAATGTATCTTTATTTAAGAATGTTTAGATGTTTGTACTGAAAAATACAAAAACAAAATACAAAAGACAAAAATACTAACTAAGAAAATCCTTTTTTTGCAGTGTGTCTTTGTCAGGAAGTAAAATAGAAAGACATATTCTATTAAACTACCCAAACATCCATTTTACTGAATGCACATCACATCGTAATTCAAACTCTTAAATAGGAACTTCCCAGGAGGACTTCATGCGTCAGAAAGATAATGAACATGGCTGATGGAACAGTGAGCCTTAGCAGTGACTACAGATTCATGTCTTTAACAAAACTGTGTCATTCAGTGAAATTGATGCTGGTTTGACCACTCATTCCTCTCTTGTCTCTTCCTGCAGCACTATCCTGGATGAGGAGAAGGCCCAACAGGAGGAGCGTTTCCGTATGGAGATGAGGAGACAGGTCACCGTGTCCTGGGACACTGGCAATTCAGACGAGGCGCCTCCTAAGGTGAATCTCCTCAACTCAACATGCTCATGCCCAGAAAATATCAGTACAGTGACACATATACACAGATCAGGCATAACATTATGACAGGTGAAGTGAATAACACTGATTATCTCTTCATCACGGCACCTGTTAGTGGGTGGGATATATTAGGCAGCAAGTGCACATTTTGTCCTCAGAGTTGATGTGTTAGAAGCAGGAAAAATGGGCAAGCGCAAGAATTTGAGCGAGTTTGACAAGGGCCAAATTGTGATGGCTAGACGACTGGGTCAGAGCATCTCCAAAACTGCAGCTCTTGTGGGGTGTTCCCAGTCTGCAATGATCAGTATCTATCAAAAGCAGTCCAAGGAAGGAACAGTGGTAAACCGGCGACAGGGTCATGGGCGGCCAAGGCTCATTGATGCACGTGGGGAGCGAAGTCTGGCCCGTGAGGTCTGATCAAACAGATGAGCTACTGTAGCTCAGATTGCTCAAGAAGTTAATGCTGGTTCTGATAGAAAGGTGTCAGAATACACAGTGCATCGCAGTTTGTTGTGTATGTGGCTGCATAGCCGCAGACCAGTCAGGGTGCCCATGCTGACCCCTGTCCACCGCCGAAAGCACCAACAGTGGGCACGTGAGCATCAGAACTGGACCACGGAGCAATGGAAGAAGGTGGCCTGGTCTGATGAATCACGTTTTCTTTTACATCACGTGGATGGCTGGGTGTGTGTGCGTCGCTTACCTGGGGAACACATGGCACCAGGATGCACTATGGGAAGAAGGCAAGCCGGCAGAGGCAGTGTGATGCTTTGGGCAATGTTCTGCTGGGAAACCTTGGGTCCTGCCATCCATGTGGATGTTACTTTGACACGTACCACCTACCTAAGCATTGTTGCAGACCATGTACACCCTTTCATGGAAACGGTATTCCCTGGTGGCTGTGGCTCTTTCAGCAGGATAATGCGCCCTGCCACAAAGCAAAAATGGTTTAGGAATGGTTTGAGGAGCACAACAATGAGCTTGAGGTGTTGACTTGGCCTCCAAATTCCCCAGATCTCAATCCAATCGAGCATCTGTGGGATGTGCTGAACAAACAAGTCTGATCCATGGAGGCCCCACCTCGCAACTTACAGGACTTAAATGATCTGCTGCTAACATCTTGGTGCCAGATACCACAGCACACCTTAAGGGGTCTAGTGGAGACCATGCCTCGACGGGTCAGGGCTGTTTTGGCAGCAAAAAGGGGACCAACACAATATTAGGTCATAATGTTATGCCTAATTGGTGTATATATCAGAGATCTTCAGTACCCTGATCAAATCTACAGTAAGTGTGTATGTATTTATTAGTTTGAGTACTGGGTCTGTTTTAATCAGTGGTTTTGGTTTTCACAGCCTAGCCGACCTGGTTACCCGAGTCCTCGATCTAGCGATGGCTATTTCCCTAGTCCACAACATGCTGGTCAGCACAATCATTACCAGGTAACACTACTTAGGTGTACTTATAAATGCACACCTAAATGTTGGGGTGCAAGCTGTGAAAGACTTTTTTGTCCTGCTGCTCACATACCTAATATTGTCACTGCAATGGAAAGCCTGTTATTCGTCCACCTGCTGGCGATTGTGACTTGAGAAAGGCTGATAGCCAAAACATTGGTTCAGTAAATAATGAGTTGTGCAGACGAACTGATTACTGTAGCCAAACACTCAAAAAAAAACCCAAAACATCCCAACATAAACATTCAACAAACACCCAATCATACTTCAGATAGCACAGCCCTTCTCTCCACCCAAACACCCTGATTTACTTCTGTGTTTAGTGCATGCTGGCTGATTTAAAAGAGCATGTGATTCACTGGCTTTCAGCTGGATCATCTGCAGCTGAAGTTATTTCACAGCTCCTCCGCGAGCGTCTCTGACAGCAGGCATTTCCTGTGGGCTCTTTAAAGACGACTGCTATTGTTGACTCCAGATACATTCCATCAGCTCAAACACACTTACACTCGCACACATACACACACATACACACACACATCACCACTGTTATCGCCGCTCTGTTTTCATGCCTTAAAAGGCTTTTGTGCTCAATCTGCTGGTTGTTTTTGTATCAGGGTGATTGTTAGCCGTTCTGAGAGGGGTCCGAGACGCTCCGGGGGTCTTAAAGATAACCTGAAGCGGCTTTCATAACATATTTTAGTTACATAATGTGACATTTATGAGCGTAAAAGGATTTTTAACAAGGATATAAATACCATAGAACAGTATCAAATGGTAATATGGAAAATTGCTACCAGTTTTTATCATTATCTAAAACTAAATCTAATTTTAAAAATTCTATTACAAAAAAGTCTATTAAAAAATTGTTAATTGAAACAAATCTGAAATAAAATATAAATATTGGATCATTTTTAATTATGGAAATTAAAAAACTAAAACTGAAATAAACAAAAATTAATTAAAACTAAATAGAAAATACTAATAAAATGACAAAAGTACATAACAAAATTACTTAAAGTTAATCTAAAATTAAAGTGAAAACTAAAGATATATATATATATATAAAGCTAATTCAAAGCTAAAATAAAATGAAATATTAGATGAAAAACTAACTGAAATAAGTTTAAGTTGTAATTAAGTACTAAAATTACTAACTGAAATTAAAAAAAATAATGAATTGAAAAGAAATTAAAACTAAGTGGAAATATAAAAGATTAATAAAAATGACAAAAGCAAATTACAAAATTACAAAAAATAAACTAAAATTAAAACGAAATCTGATAAATATAGTTATAAAAATAAAAGTAATTCAAAGCTGAAATAAAATAAAAAATAAATATTAAAAACTAACTGAAATAAGTTTTAGCTGTAAGTACTAAACTTACTAACTGAAAATAAAAAAAACTAAAAGTGAAATGAAAATAAATCAAAACTAATACAAATGACAAGAGCTCATAACAAAATTAAAAATGAAAGCTAAATTAAAATATTAAATAAAAGCTATAATAGTGTATAAATAATACTTAAAATAACACTGATTGCTACAGTATTATTTTTAGTAATTTTGAAAACTTTTAATTTCTTTTTAAATAAATGTAAATGTGTGTGAAATCAAATGTCCTATCATCTGTCCAGGGGTCTGGATATCCCAGCGCGCTTGTGCCCGGTGCGGGATTCCCGCCGCAAGCCTCCGTCCTCGACCCACATGAGACATGGAACCATCACAGACAGGAAGTTCCTGTGTGGTCTCCGAACATGGAGGTGAGTGAGCAGAAGAGAGCGCTTGTTCTGTGAGCGTGCGTCCAGTGGAGCGCTGTCACAAACCCTGCTGTGTTTTCTGTGTGACAGGACGGGGGCGCTCTAGGGCGGAGTCAGGCCATGCCCACTGCCCACCTGATGGAGGAAACACTGATGAAGCAGCAGCAGCAGATGGAGGAAGACCAGAGGTGGCTGGAGCACGAGGAGAGCTTCTTGGTACGGACACACTCACTGAAGTCTACCTGCAACATACATCTCACTCATACACCATTTAGGACTGTCAAAATTTGAGTTTCAAATATTAGTCGAATTAAAAATATAAATGGAAACAGAAAAGTCATGCAAATTAGTAGTCTATGAATAGTAGTTTTAAAAGGCATGTTATTTAATTGAATTGTGTAAAAAAATTAATGCAGTGCTTGATTTGATTTATATTTCTCATTGTGCCTTCTTGTCAGCACACTCCTAAACTAAAATGATGTACTTAATATCTGAATATTATTCAAATATTAGTATCATTTTAGTAAAAAAAAAAAATCCAACTTAGTTTTTCAACCCTTTTGACAGCCCTAATACCATTGAGTCTGTTTCAGAAATTCTCAAAGAATCTATCAAACACTATCTTAACTATAATTAATGGTCATATTCTACACTTTTCTCTAGTCCACTTATCATTTTAGAAAACATATCTTAAAGTATATAATAAATAATATAATAATAAACAAAATAAAAAAATGAAATAAATATAAATTGATATTTTGGTTTATTGCACCGCAGTCATAATTTAGTTCATAATAATTTTCCACTGTCTCTCTCTGACCTTTTTGTTACTGTACCTTTAAGACTGCTATATGTAAATGAGCTCTGTTATGATTGACTGATCTCTGCGTATATATATATAGATGTAGTTCTCATCATTGCCGAATGCTGCACAGGTGTCTTCATATGTAAATGTGAGCGGTCATATGTTAATGAGCTCGTGGTGGTGATGACATCATCAGTATTTCGGAGTCACGTTTGCAGTTTAGTTTCATAAATGGTCTTGATGGACATGAAACATTTCAGATCAGCTGTAAAAAACTTTGAAGCAACTCATAGCGGATCAGATGTTAATTCACTTCCTGCATTTTCTTTGGCTTGTTGGTCACTTTGAGTGTGTTTGGCATTGAGTGTGGTTTCTGTTACTCTGAGATGGAACAAAATGAAGATGTCCCGTCCTGAAAACAAAGCTGTAAATCTGTGCGCACCTGCGACTGAAACCGTCTTCCCCTCGCTAGAGACCAGGAAGACGGCCATGAGACTATTTCATCACATCTCCATCCCTGCCAGACGCTCAGTGTGCCCCTCAGACGATGTCTTTCTCGAGCTGTTTGACTCCAGATGATATTTTCAGTGGTCGTTTGTGGGGATTCTGGTTGGTGTTGCTGAGAACAGTTTCCCGTGTTCCCGAGAGAGGCGTTTAATTGGCACTTACCAGATTTGACACTCGAGTGATTTTCTCCACAGGCTGAAAGTTTAGATTTGAGGATTGTTGTCAGCAGAGATTTGACTGTAATATATATCGCTCTCTGTCCAGTGGAAACTTGGGCGGCCGCGTCACGCGTGTCATGAGTGATCGTTTCATTTGGCAGCAAAGGTTTGTGGGAATCGGTGGAAACCCGTGTGGTTCGTGCCTTCCTGAGAAACGCTGGCATCTTCTCATTCTATAAGGAAAATATGAAAAACTTTTCTCCAAAGGAAAGAAACAGAGTGTGTCTGGAATGAACACTAGTACACTACACACTATATACTCTATACTAGATCCTGATATTATTTAAAATGGTGTGATATTACTAAAATCTCATGATTATTATATATTAAAATAAGCATGTGCTAATGTCTATTTGTGATAGTCCCAGTTGATTTATATAGAGCTTTATACAATACAAATTGCTTCAAATTAGCTTGACAGTAATAAACAGAAAAACAGCATCTGCATCAGTCAGGAATTCAGTCATTTCAGTTATAATATCAACTATAAAGCAGCTCTACAGAAGGTGAGGATATGGTGGCATTATTAAGTCAATTCAGTTCAGTTATTCAGTCGTTTCAAGCACAGATGAATCAATACATTTTACTGAATATAAATGTCTTTAATTCTCCAGCTGTCAATCAAATACTGTACAGCTGAAAGCTTCATCTCATTTAATTCCTCATTCCTATTTTATTGGGAAGTTGATGGACGCAAATCAGAAGATCAGATGATTCATAAGAAATGAATGAATCAGTCTGAAATCAGTGATATGAATGTAATTCATATTTTAAAACAGTTCAGACTCTAAAGCCATATTTGAAGCTGTTTCAAAATGTCTAAAGTTTTAAATTTAATTTAATTAAATATTTAAATGTAATATTTAAAAAAAAATATTGGACAAATTTAAAAAATATTACAGAAATATAAATATCAAAATGTTTATTATTATTATTTTTATGTATTTTATGTTTTTCAAAACCTTGAAAAATCAGGGAATTTTAAAACTGTGATTTTTCCAAGCCTTGAAAAGTCATGGAAATTAATATAATCTTAATACAAGCATGATAATAAGAAATAAAGTAACCTCTATTAATAATTTTTATTTATTTATTTTAATAATTGTCTATATTAATGTTTAAAATTAAATTTTAAACAAATTTAAATGTTTAAATTATTGCTGCCAAATTGTTTTGTGATTAATCACATCTAACTTAAACATTTGTAATAAATAAATAATAAAAGGAAAAAAAAAAAAATATATATATATATATATATATATATATATATATATATATATACATTTTTTTTTTATAAAAATATACATTTTCAAAGTAGTTGATGTTTTCCATAGCGTGCAAGTTCAACCTCGATTTGAGTTGTTTGGAAAGTAAGTTAATGTCCAATAATCATCTGACAGAACAAATAACTAAAATAAACTACAGTGTTCTTGCATTTTTAATCTAATTTTGCATTAAAGTCTTATTTTTTCCCAACAGTCTGATTAAATAACAGCAAAAACAAAATGTGACTCATATCATTCGGTTCATTCACGGTTCATTCATTGCACTGGAAATGGAAAGTCAAGTCAAGCGCAATGCATTGTGGGATACAGTATTGCATGCAGTTGTATCCTTGGCAAATTCCGAAGGTCATCTGGGATTTCCATGCATGCATATTTGCATTCTGGGTATTACTTTCTTTTTAAAAATAGTAATTGAGATCAGCCCGTCAGCGGAGCGTTTATCAGTATTCAGCAACACATACCACGAGCCTCTCTGTGTGTGTAAAAGCAGTGGGAGGAAAGGAAAGCGTGGGATGTGCAAGAGAGGAAGAGACGTGTGACGGAGTGTGAGAGAGAGAACCAGTCGAAGAGAGAGAGGGAGGGAGAAAGAGAGCAGAGTTTTCTGCAGGCATCTCACATGGAAACGCACACAAAGCGCTCTTTCCTGGCCGTAGCGCGCTCACGATCCCTCGGACGCCCCGCACAGAGGATGCATCTCTTCAAGTTCTGTTTCGGGAAGCCGGTAACTAGACTTCCATAGTGAGGGATTGAGAAGTTCTTCATGTTCTTCCCAGCTGTGGAGCTTTTCTAGATGGATACATCGTTTGGTGAAATCTTTAGTTTGGGCTTTAACAAGTTGTGAAGTTTGTTGATTTTTTTGAGGCTTTGAGATCTGTCAGAACAGGAAGTGGAAAATCAGGATTCAAAATTTAAATTTTAAATTGTGATCTTCGAGTCTGGAAAAGCCTTGCAAATTTGTATGTTCTTAAAAAGTGAAAATAAGAAATCAAGTTTTTAAGAACATTAAATATTTAAATATCATACTTAAATATTTAAAAATAGTTCTAAATATTTATAAAATATTACAGATGTAAATATTAAAATGTTGTTTATTATTAATAGTAGCAGTCGTAGTCTATATGTATTTATGTATTTTATGTGTGAGATTTCAGGGAATTCAAAAATGTGGTTTCCAAGCCAGGAGAAGTCATGCAAATTAATATAATCTTAAAAAGTTCTGTAAATTTCTAAAGTGAAAATAAGAAAAAAATGTAATTAAACATGAAATATTTAAATGTAATATTTAAATATTTGAAGAAAAAAAAAGTTTATAAAATATTACCGATATATAAATATCAAAATGTTTATAATAATAATAATAATAATATTATTATTATTATATATTTATGTTTTTTATGTTTTTCAAAACCTTGAAAAATCAGAGAATTTTAAGTCATAGAAATTAATATAATCTTAATACAAGCATGATAATAAGAAATAGTGACCTCTATAAATATTTTTTTATTGATTGATTGATTTGTGTTACTTTTTTTTTAATTGAAATAAAATAATGTAAATAATTGTCAATTGTTACAAATTTAAATGTTTAAATTAGTGCTGTCAAATCGATTAATTGCATCTAACTTAAAAGTTTGTATATATATATATATATGTGTTTACAAAACTTATATGTTAGATGCGATTTAATCGATTTGACAGCACTAATTAAAATATTATTTTTATCTAATAATCACAAATGACTGGAAAAGTCATGGAAATTCAGTCATGTGATGTGTGAACCTGATGATGACATAATCAGATGGCAGATCTCATGAATATTTGATAAATGAGTGTGAAGTATGATTTGGAGTGTGTATTTGATTAACGGATTGTGTTTGTTCAGAAGCCGGAGTCGAGGAACTCGAGGGGCAGTATCGAGCGGGAGGACGGCGCTCTCCAGACTCCGGTGAGTTCCCATAATTCCCTGCTTGTTTTTGTTTCTTCCCCCGAGGGAGATTTACAGTGCCGTCGTGAGGACACAATCTGCTTCTCACTTCCTGTTAGAGTCGCAGCCAGTAATACCGATCACACTCGGCCAAAATCTTCCAAACAGCTGAAAAGTGCAGCCTGAACTCGTTCCTGAACACATTTGAGAGGAACTGATATACCGGAGAGCTGAAACAGAGGAATCTGAAACCCTGAGAGGAGAAGTAACAGGAGGAGGGTAAATTAAAGGGGTATCATGGGAGTTTTACTGTGGCCACAGGCGGGAATCCCAGTGCCAGCTCATCTCTGACATATAATGAGTGAAAAACAGGCGTCATCTCATGAGAGCGGCTCAAAGCAGACGCTTTACTGGCCATAATTACAGAAGATGTGAACACATGCAGGACGAGAGGCTCTGGAGACGATGTGTTTGCTCCGATTAGTTGGGTGAAACGCATTTTTGGATTCGGCCTCTAAGGCCTGAAATATGCCTGGCTTTCCCACAAACTACCCACAATTCCAGCAGGAAAAGCAATGTGTGTTTTTAAACGCTTGTCTGTGATTGTGTTTTCTTGCAGATGGGGAAGCAACACGTTTACCAGCCGGTTGGGAAAGCAGGTATGAACAATCTAACTTAAGAAAATAAAAGTTGTGGAAATTTCTGTTGTGAATAGAATATATTTATTACAGTAAAAAATTATTGTTGATTATAATGTTATTGTATAATGTTTGTATAACATTTAATGTATAAAAAATCTTTTTATTGGAATATATATATATACTATTTTTAAAATATTATATATATAACATATATATACTTTTATTTTATCTATATTGAACTGTATTATATAATTTCCATTATAAATATAAATAATGTAAAAATATTTGTATTATTTTTATTTATATTTTTATTACATTCTTAAAATATTATTATTAGTTGTTGTGGTATTGTTTTATTTTTGAAATAATAAAACAATAATTATTATTATATTTTTATTAAATTATAATAGTTATTATTATTTGTATTAATATTTTGATATTATTATTAATAATAATTATTATTTATATATTTATTACATTATAATAGAAATTCACTACTAAAAAGGTGCGGAGTGCTACAAGACACTTTTTACACATAATGGTAATATTTTTGTGGTAGGTTTGTGATAAATATAATCAATTTAATATTTATGTAAATTTGATACATTTAAAACTGCAAACAAACTTTAATAGAGTGATTAAAGGATTAGTTCACTTCAAAATGAACATTTCCTGATAATTTTCTCACCCCATCTCATCCAAGATGTTCATGTCTTTCTTCAGTCGAAAAGAAATTGAGTTTTTTGAGGAAAACATTCCAGGATTTTTCTCCATATAATGGACTTCAATGGCAACCAGTGGTTGAAGGTCCAAATCAATGCAGTTTCAAAGGCTTCGAAGGGCTTCCTTCAATGTTTTACTCAAAAAACTTAATTTCTTTT
>CM077184.1:3883980-3921480 GCA_039654105.1 Coreius guichenoti
CCACAGTCTGCAAGTAAGAAAGCAAATAAGCATGCCAACAAATAATAAAATAGATTTTAGGTAGTATGCACAGTGTGTTATTTAATGTTATTTTTAATAACTAATATAATTAAGCTAATAAAAAATATTTATAGAATATTTTGTCAAAAAAAAAACTTTAAACACATTTGACCTTGTGATTTTTTAGCTCATGCCAAGAGATCAACTTCACACAACCACCAGAGGGCATCAGTGGCAAACAGTGACAGCAGACTGCACTACTGGAGAAGAAGAAGAAAAACAACCACTGAAGTAATGCAAGGTTTTTTTTTTTAATTACAGTTTTTAACGATCACTATGACAATTTTTTCAATACTCTTAACAATTTTCCTCTTAACACACCAAAACACCTACAACACACAATTGCCAAAACAGTTAATTTCATGCTCAAAATCACACTTTGTAAACTAAACTCCAACACTAATTTTCAAAATACAATAATACATTAACACAATACACTATGTCTACCAAAACCCTAACACATGTTCTCTTCCAACAGGAACATTTAGTCAATCATTGCACAATGTCATAAAAACACTAACACTAGATGGAATTACAGAAACTGCATTATTTTATGTCAGGTCTGCCCTTATACAATAGACAGCCTCTCCACGTTTTTGTTTTGTTGGGTTTAGTTAATGCATGCATTTTGTTTCTTTTGCTGCAGAAATTCAGTGCACAAAATGAATGACTATCTCAGAGTAGCTTTATAGAATGCCCTTCAGTTTTATTTCATTATCAGCAATCACCATGTTGACAATAGCAAGTTCCTGTTCTTCATTTAGGAGCTTTCCTCTGCCCCCTGAGGGAGGTGTTGAATCCTTAGATAGACAAAATACAGTTATATATTAGAGACCAGAGGCATACAGTCACTGTAATACAGTAGGAGAAGCCCTTATACAATATCCTACCTGTTGGTTTCTCGAAAATTCTGGATAATGGATGCCACTGTGTCCCGCTGAGATTTGGATGTACTCGTTCAGCAGCCTCTCTGTATGATAGCCTGTGGTTTATGACATGGCCTATGATAGTAGCTCTTATTTCATCAGTTACCCTAATTCTGGCCCTTCTTTGAGCACCACCATGCATTCTAACTCCTCAATCTCTCCCTTGCCCTTGTCCCATTCCTCTCCCTTGCCCTTGTCCCATTCCTCTCCCTTGCCCTTGTCCCATTCCTCTCCCTTGCCCTCGTCCCACTCCTCTCCCTTGTCCTGGTACTCATCTTCCTCTCCCTTGTCCTGGTACTCATCTTCCTCTCCCTCATGCAGGCATTTTTCGTACTTTATTTGTGTTGCCCTATATTGTTCCTTTTTCACAGAAGATCAGCCCAAAGAGGCTCTTTTACTGTATACCATATGGTCATGTGATTGAAAGAACATCAACACACAATTCCTAGATGGGAATCAGTTGTGATTTATATATTTGCATAAGTTCAATCAGCTGTTTCCCAGTAACAATGGAATAAAATACAGGGGATATATTTGTGTTTCAATTCACAATATGAACAGCTGTTTACCTTGACTTTAGCCTATAAGGTTAGGTTTAGAACATGGTGTTATCTGTTCTGACACACAGTGTTAAAGCACTGGTACATTTGGCAGTAAAAATGCATTGTTTTGGTCTTGGTTGAGCTTGTGTGTAAAAGAAGTTCAAGCATTTTAAATTTGTGTTAACTATATGCATTTTGTGTCAAAGCAACAATAAATGTGTTGATTGTATAGCCTACACAGACAGATGTTGTGCTAACTGTGTTAAGAGTTTAGGAAATTTGTTAAAAGTATTGAAAAAAGTGTCATAGCGATTGTAAAAAAAAACTGTAAATGCAAGTTAGTGTAAGTGTGAAGTACAGCACTTCCACACACACACAAAGACAAATATTTCTCAGTGCTGTGGGACAGACATGGGTCTGATCTGCACATGAGGTCAGTTTAACAAGAACTTTATTAACCCTATAGGGGCTTAAAACTATACAGACAACACACACATGAGGAACACATTGAAACATAGATAAAACAAATTTCTTTGAAAGAAATTCAGTTGCTCATAAATACCTAATAAATAACAAATTAAGAATCCTTTGAGAAATTCAAATTACACTTAAGTAAACTGCTATAGGTTAATTTTTTTTTTTAAAGCAGGGTTATTTGTGCTAGACCAAATGAATTAAAATAAAGCAATAAACTACAAGAGGCTGTATTACAATTGTTTAGTCAGCAATTTAAGGCAGCAGTCTGACAAAATACAGCAATGATCTGCAGGTTTCCACAAGTTAAATAGAAGACTTTTAAAGACCTTTTTAATACCATTATTTATAGAGGCATGTTTATATTCATATAAAGGCAATTTAAAACTTCACATCCAAAAATGCATCTATTCAAATTCAACATTAACATTCCAATGAATATGAACCAAGAAATTGATGGGCTGAAAAAAAAAATGAAATTTAATTACAACAAAATGAATATAAAGCTAAGCATTAAACATATTGTGTTGGTCCCCCTTTTGCTGCCAAAACAGCCCTGACCCGTCGAGGCATGGTCTCCACTAGACCCCTGAAGGTGTGCTGTGGTATCTGGCACCAAGATGTTAGCAGCAGATCCTTTAAGTCCTGTAAGTTGCGAGGTGGGGCCTCCATGGATCGTACTTGTTTGTTCAGCACATCCCACAGATGCTCGATTGGATTGAGATCTGGGGAATGTGGAGGCCAAGTCAACACCTCAGACTTGTTGTTTTGCTCCTCAAACCATTCCTGGACCATTTTTGCTTTGTGGCAGGGCGCATTATCCTGCTGAAAGAGGCCACAGCCACCAGGGAATACCGTTTCCATGAAAGGGTGTACATGGTCTGCAACAATGCTTAGGTAGGTGGTACGTGTCAAAGTAACATCCACATGGAGGGCAGGACCCAAAGTTTCCCAGCAGAACATTGCCCAAAGCATCACACTGCCTCCGCCGGCTTGCCTTCTTCCCGTAGTGCATCCTGGTGCCATGTGTTCCCCAGGTAAGCGACACACCCAGCCATCCACGTGATGTAAAAGAAAACGTGATTCATCAGACCAGGCCACCTTCTTCCATTGCTCCGTGGTCCAGTTCTGATGCTCATGTGCCCACTGTTGGCGCTTTCGCCGGTGGACAGGGGTCAGCATGGGCACCCTGACTGGTCTGCGGCTATGCAGCCCCATACGCAACAAACTGTGATGCACTGTGTATTCTGACGCCTTTCTATCAGAACCAGCTAAGTTAACTTCATTAACCAGCATTGAGCAATTTGAGCTACAGTAGCTCGTCTGTTTGATCGGACCACACGGCCAGCCTTCGCTCCCCACGTGCATCAATGAGCCTTGGCCGCCCATGACCCTGTCGCCGGTTCACCACTGTTCCTTCCTTGGAGCACTTTTAATAGATACTGACCACTGCAGACCGGGAACACCCCACAAGAGCTGCAGTTTTGGAGATCCTCTGACCCAGTCATCATCACAGTTTGGCCCTTGTCAAACTCGCTCAAATCCTTACGCTTGCCCATTTTTCCTGCTTCTAACACATCAACTTTGAGGGCAAAATGTTCACTTGCTGCCTAATATATCCCACCCACTAACAGGTGCCGTGATGAAGAGATAATCAGTGATATTCACTTCACCTCATCATAATGTTATGCCTGATCGGTGTATACGGTATATTAAGGTGTCGTTCTATGGCTTTGTTCACCCATTTTCCATTTGTATAGACCCAGCATACCACTCTGAAGGGCTCATCACTATGCACCAATCCCTATGAAGGGTTCACCCTCCAGAGTGAGCATTTCAACGGGATGAAGGGTGTAGGGGACCTGAAAAACTGTTCCTTGGAATGCACTTCTGTGTCATCTTGTATGCGCAAAGAATCATGGGAGCGAAGTGTCCATCAGTACCTTTCAAATTCCAGACTCCGCTGTTCAGTGACAAAATAACCTTATAAAATTCATACACAGTTGAGTGCATAAGTGTATAGTGTGTAATTTACAACACAACTTGCATTTTTGGTTTGAAATCTAGTTTAAACCTGGGATTAAACTGAAAATAGGAAGACAAAGAAACTTTATGGTATCTAATAAAGAATAAACATTTAATAATCTGCTCTATTTCTTGGTCAACAATCAATTGTCAATTCAAGTAACCTTTATTTCTATAGCGCTTTATACAATACAGATTGTTTCAAAGCAGATTTACAGTGATAAACAGGAAAATAATGATTCAGTGATGCAAACAGAGTTTAATTCAGCTCTAAAATGACAATAGTAAATTCAGCTGAAATTAGTTCAGTGTTGATTCAGTTCAGTTCAATAACTGTAAAGTTCATCAATTATGAAATGAGTTCAATTCAGCTATAAAGCAGCTTTTCAGAAAACAGTGATGTCATCGTCCAGCTAAGTTGAGTTTTCATATAATAGTGTCAGTGCAGTCAAATCAGTAATATTGCTGAATATTAAGGGAATATTAAGTGTGAATATTAATGTAACCAAATTGCGTCAACAAAGAGAACATTATAATCATGTTCACATGTTCATGTCAGCTCCAGTGCTGCCGTCAATAAAGTAATATATAATAATAATATAATATAATATATAATAATATAAGCAAAAGACGTTTTCAAATTCTTGTTTTTTCAGTCAAACATATTTAATTTGTAACAGTACCAGTCAAAAGTTTGGAAACATAACTATTTTTACAATTTTTGAAAGGTCTCTTCTGCTCACCAAGGCTGCATTTATTTGATCAAAAATACAGTAAAAACAGTAATATTGTGAAATATTATTGCAATTTAAAATATCAGTTTTCTATGTGAATATATAGTAAAGTGTAATTTATTCCTGTGATCAAAGCTGAATTTTCAGCATCATTACTCCAGTCTTCAGTGTCACATGATCCTTCAGAAATCATTCTGATATGATGATTTGCTGCTCAAGAAACATTTATGATTATTATGTGGTGCTGCTTCATATTTTTGTGGAAACTTTTTGTCAGGATTGTTTGATGAACAGAAAGTTCAAAAGAACAGCATTTATTTAAAATAGATAATATTTGTAACATATTAATATAATATTAACATAATAATATATTGACGTTAATACTTTTATTCAGCAAGGATGTGTTAAATTGATAAAACATGATAGTAAAGATTTATATTGTTAGGAAAGGTTTCTATTTTGAATAAATGCTGTTCTTTTTAACTTTTTATTCATCAGTGAATCCTGAGAAAAGTATCACAGGTTATAAAAAAAAATATTAAGGAGCACAAGTGATAATAACTGAGTATCAGATCATCATATTAGAAAGATTTCTGAAGGATCATGTGAAGACTGGAGTAATTCACAGGAATAAATTACACTTTAAAGTATATTAAAAAATAGAAAACCATTATTAACATAATATATAACATAATATAAATAATAAGATTTTGCAGGAATAAATTCAGTAAAAATAAGAGATAAAAGAAGATATTGGTGGCTGTAAAGACTGCCTTTCACAGATCATAATAAATAATCCAGATATTCCATGTACATGTACAGTATGTAAACTTTATAAAATTGTCTTAAAGTTATTGCACTATAGTTGTTATTGTTATATAGATAAGAAAATATCATCAAAACAAGTGTCAGTCAGCCAGGCTCAAATGCTGCAGGATCTTTTCTCAGATCTAACTTTTCATCATTCTTACATTTATGCATTTAGCGGCGCTTTAGACACTTACCAATGAAGAAAATAATTATGCAGTTAGTCACAGAGTCAACAATATTTATAGGCTAGCTTTATTAAACAAACTCAGTGTGTTTGAATCAACTGGTGTTTTGTTGATTATTACTGTTTGTAGTTCTCAAGTTCATACAGGTGTATTTCATCACATTAACTATGAACATGATCCATAATGTTTCACAAATGCATTGTTTTGGAAACACATCAATAATTTAAATGTTTGTTAAATGTTGTGCTTTAAAAGTATGCTGGTGCTATATTTACATAAAATAAATGGCACATGGTTTGATATTGTTATGTAATCAATGACATTCATGGATTTTTAAGTGTGACTGAAGTGTCCTAATAACTTTTGAGTCATGTAAGGTCTAACTATCGCGAAGAAACGCACTGCAGTTATTGCAAACGATGTGTTTATTTTATTTACAAGTCGTGATGGACTTCAGGGCGTGTATTTGTGCGTGTGTGTAGCCGAACTGGGCCGGTGGTTCGTGTTTCTCCACCCGTTTCCATTCGCCCAACCCCCACATACCACAAGAGCCCGCCCTTCTTCATTCCGAACAACCGAACATGATAACACCCCCTTACGGAGCGTCACTCGCGTCGGAGCCAAGCATCATGGGAGTTGTAGTCCTCAGCCTACAGGAGGTAACGGATGCCGCGCGCTTTTGGAACTACAAGCCCCAAACGTCACCACGCCCACAGACGGTTCCCATCCAATCTGAATATGTGGGAGGGGAGCATCCGCCCACAAAAGCCACAGCAATTTTACTGTGCCTCAAATGCAATTGTGCATCAAAAAAGTGAACAATTGGAATTTCGGGAAATGTCGTGAGTGAATTCCGCCGAACAATCTCATACAAATACATCCGGGACAGAAAAAGAGAGAGCGAAATAGCCCAGGCATGCTGGTTTGGCATTCATAGATATTTAAATGGCAGTGGGTGGGCCCTCGCGCAGACGGAGATCTCTGACAGACCTGCACATATATCCGCGGAGGAATATTATTTAATTCCGGATCTAACAGCGCAGACAGGCCCGGTTTCACCGCACACGCCGACTCACTTGGCATTTTGTGCTCCGTTATTGAAGGGTGTTTTTGCATTGGCACCGCCCTTCCTGGCGGGGTGGGTCCGTGCGTCAGAGCTGCGCCACAGTCTGCGGCCGCTGGAGCAAATAGGCCGTCCTTCTGCTGGGCTGTTGCCTGCCTTCTGCCTGCCTTCCACGGCGTCCGGCCTTTTTTCTCTTAAACAACTCCTCTCCGGGTTTTATTAATGCGGAATGAGTGGTACGTACCCTCCCCTCCTTATGCGTCTCCACCCCTTAATTCTCCATGCGTGCGTCTGTGCTATCCATCCATCGCTGTCCCCCCACTTTTACATGGGATCTGCTGTTTATTTGTGCCCATTGATTAGTTTTGGGTCTTGTGCAATGCCTGTAATGGATGGGAAACCTTGCTGATGTGTTTAGATGTCCAGGATGCTTTTGCATTATAAAACCTGATCTTTTCATCATGCTGCTGGATGCTTTACAAGTGTAATGTGGCATTGCATTTATTTGTTTTCCAACTCCAAAATTCATGTTTGCTTTGGGTTTGACATTTGACTTTTTTTGCAGATCAAAAGAAGGAAGCCATGGCCACAGATGGGGGGAAAGCCAGTGGAGGTGAAGTGGGTGCGAAAGGGAAAAGTTCTGGATCACAGGTATCAGAAATGTAAAGTTTGACTTGAAGTGCCCACTCATTTCTGCACTGAAAGCACTTCCTGATTATTGCAGGGCGCTTGGCTGCACAGTTACACGCAGACACACTGTTCCTGTCTTAACCTGTTATGCTCTGCCACTCTTTGATAAAACGTTTGTGAACTGTGTTAGGTAACACTTTTAATCTTTAGCGGTTCAGAGTCGGAACAAACATTTCATTATAATGATTTTGCACAAACATACAGTGGAGTCCAAAAGTCTGAGACGGCGTGTAATGTAGTTTAAACCCGAGATCAACCTGAAAAATGTAAGACATTAGGGCATCAAATAAAGAAAGATTTAAGAATCTTGCATGTTTCTCATGCATTTTCACTCAAATATATTTATTTTGCTAATATATGTTAGATTGTGTGTGTGTGTGTGTATGTGTATATATATATATTAATATTTATAAGTATAAATAAGAAATTTAATTTTTGTGACAACAGAGAACATTATAATCATGTTTTGTAATGTCAGCTCCAGTGTTGCTGTAATTAAAGCAATAATAATAATAATTATTATGTGTATATATAAATACACACACATGCATGTATATATTTAAGAAATATTTGCATGTATATACTGTATATATAATTTATCTTATATATAAATATAATTTTTTTTCTTAAATATATACATGCATGTGTGTGTATTTATATATACATAATAATTATACACAGTACACACACATATATTATGTAAACACAAACTTTTATTTTGGATGCGATTAATCACGATTAATTTTTCCCCAGCACTAATTATAATATACATAAATAAGAAATCTAATTTTTGTGGCAACAAAGAGACCATGATAATCATGTTTTGTTAATGTCAGCACTGCTGTTATAATAATAATATAATATTGTTATTAATTATATAAGCAAAAATATTTTCAAATTCTTGTACATTTTCACTAAAAATATTTATTTTGTTAATATAAGATTGTGTGTGTGTGTGTGTATTAATACAAATATAAATAAGAAATCTAATTTCTAATTAATCTTATACATTTTTTATAATGATAATAATATAAGCAAAAGATATTTTCCAATTCCTTGTACATTTTTCGCACAAGTATATTTAATTTGTAATTGTAAATATAAAAAACATAATATATATAAGAAATATTATTTGTAATGGAAACATTGTAGCAGCATTTTCACTAGTGTTTACAGACTTTTGCAACCCACTGTACTTTTAAATATTTGTAGTAGTATAATATTAATAAGTTGGTTTAAACAGAAAAGCCTTAGAATGAGTTTTTTGTCATGAAGAGTTTGTCTCTCGAGCCCTTGATCGGAAAATAGAGAGACTGTGGTTCACACGCCCACTTACTCTTCCTGTGAACCCGCCCACGTCTGCTGACACTGACATCTCACTGTTTTTGTGTGTGTGTGTGTGTGTGTGTAGGATGCACAACCGTCTCCTCTCGCACTGCTCGCAGCGACGTGCAGTAAAATAGGAGGTGTTGGCAGCGAGGGTCAGGCGGCCACACAACAGCAGATAATAATCGACCCGAACCAGGGTCTGCTTCAGCTCCAGAACCCCACGCAGCAGCTCGAGCTGGTTCCTGCACAGTTAACAGGAAACGGCTGGCAGATCATCGCAACTTCCCCTGCTACTGCAACCAAGGACAACGTTCAGCAGGCTGGTACTAACGCCAACGAAGGCGGCACGGGGCGGAAGGTCAAGGCGGTCGGCTCAAATAATTCACCTGGCGGACAGCAACAGCAACAGTTTCAAATCATCCAGGTGCAGAATTTGCCAAACTCGTCAGGCGGGATTCAGTACCAGGTCATCCCGCACCTTCAGACTGCAGACGGACAGCAGATCCAAATAAGCCCCAGTAACCCCGCAGCTTTAAGCGTTCAGCCCGAACAGATCCAGCTCATTCCTACCGGAAACAACCAAGCCATTTTGGCCACGCCCCAAAGGACGGGATCAACCAGCATTGTCACTCAAAACCAGACGATTCCGCTTCAAATCAGGCCGTCATTTCCTCTGCAACTGCAAACCATTCAGGGTACGCAAACGCCTATGGTGACCACGTTACCCATTAACATTGGTGGCGTGACTTTGGCTCTGCCGGTTATCAATAACGTAGCGGGAGGGGGAGGTTCAGTCCAACTGGTCCAATCGGCCGACGGAAGTATTTCCAATGGAAACCAGCTGATAGCGACGACTGTCACTAGCACAGCAGAATCCGCCGGTGTTTCGACCTGCACGACGACTGCTACGGGCACCGATTCCATAGTTGTGACCTCTACGGATGGGACAACGTTATCTACAGCATCCGTCGTAACTGCCGAAAGCCAGAAGGACAGTCAGTCGGGCGAGACAGACGCACAGAACTTAGCTCAGTCCAATGGCCTCCAGTCTGCATCCGATCAGGCTGGCCAAATCCAGCAATTCCAAATTGTGGGCCATCCGGTTCTCCAGCAGATCCAGATCCAGTCGCCCCAGCAGCAGATGGTCCAGGGCTCCATACAGATCCAGCCCGGCCAGACTTTACAACCGGTTCAGCAGAACCTCCAGCTTCAGGCCTTCCAGAACCCGACGCAGGTTCTGATCCGGACGCCCACGCTTACCCCCTCAGGGCAGATCAGCTGGCAGACCGTCCAGGTCCAGAATGCAGGCATGCCCCAGCAGCTGACGCTCGCCCCCATGGCGTCAAACGCAGGTGGCGGGACCTTCACTCAGATCGCCCCGCTGACGCTCGGAGGGTCACCCATCACGCTCACCGCGGCCCAGCTGCCCTCTGGGACCGGGGTGCAGACGGTGAACATCGCAGGTTTGGGGGCGGCTGGAGTCCAGGTGCAGGGTGTCCCGCTCACCATCACCGGTGTGCAAGGTAAGACCCGCCCACCTGTGGAGCCATGCATCATGTGACACCTGTTCAAAATGTTATGTTGTGAAATGAGTGTTTTGATTAATAAATATTTAAGCTATTTATTTGGAATTTACTAATTTTCATTTAAATTTAATTAAAATTTATGTTGGAGAATCTCATCAAAAACATTTTTCCACCCCAAAAACAAAGGGAAAAATCAAAAATGAAAAAAAAAAAAGTTTTTCCAATTTGAATAAAACAAAACAAACATATAATATGCAAGTAAATGAAACCTGTTTTAGGACTACTTTTTGCATACAATATATGACAATAAAGCATATTTTCCCTTAAGAATAATGAATAATTATTTATTTATTTTTTTGCATTATAGTAATATAAAATAAATATTTAAGCTATTTATTTGGAATTTATTAATTTTCATTTAAATTTAATTAAAATTTAAGTTGGAGAATCTCATTAAAAACATATTTCCACCCCAAAAACAAAGGGAAAAATTAAAAATAAATTATATTTTTCCAATTTGAATTAAAAAAAAAACAATACGCAATTAAAATAGTTTAAATGAAAACTATTTTTGCATACAGTATATGACAATAAAGCATATTTTCCCTTAAGAATAATGAATAATTATTTATTTATTATTTTTTGCATTACAGTAATATAAAGTAAAATAATTGTCAAATTTGAAAAATATAATAAAATTTTCCCTTTGTTTTTAGGGTAAATATGATCTGGAAATGATCCAGCACCAATCAATAAGTTTTGCAATAATTATCAATATGCTTTTAAACATCCAAAAAGTAATATATTTCACTTTTAACTTTGAAGATATTTATACTTTTAACCATATGTGTTTCTTGGATGGTTTTTAATTTGAAAATTACAATTTTCTCAGACAGGCTCTGTAAACTAGTGGAACAGTAGCATAAAAATGCAGTTGTTTTTCCATAGACTCTTTATTACTCATGAAGTAAAACGGCAAATTAAGGCAATTATATTTTATAAGTCAGAGTCTGAATGCTGTTTCCAAATCCTTGGTAAGGTGTCAGATTTCAGACTCTTTGTTAGTGCCCTTTGCAAGTTTGGTTCCACCCTGGAAAAGAAGGGCTGTTTCAACAGATTTCGTCTGGAAATGTGCTTTAGTCAGGTAGCATTGGAACCAGCGTGACTCACTTATTTAGGACACTTGCTTTAGGACAATTTAGCCCATTGACGTTTTGAACAGTTCTTGCTTGAGTGATTTAATCAGTAGTACTGTTTGTAAATTCCCACAGGTCAGCAGCAGGGTCAAGAGGGGGTCAAAGTTCAGTCCACCCCAGTGACGGTCACTGTCGGCAATATCAGCAGCACGACCCTGAACGCAGTAAGCCCCGACCAGATGGGGCAGGTCCAGAGCCCGTCTGACCAGGAAGGTCAACCCAGCAAGAGGCTGCGCAGGGTGGCCTGCTCCTGCCCCAACTGCAGGGATGGAGAGGGGAGGTATGTCAGAAAATGAAAACGTGTATGTAAAATGTAAAATGAGAGGGTTAAAGCGGAGGAACCAAAAGAGATTAAACAACAGGATTAAAAGTCTTCGAATGGAAGGTTTTTACACACCATTTAGTTTTTGGGTTTTTTCTTATGCTGTTTTTTTAGCAGTTAAGCACCACTCACAGAAAATGTCAAATGTTTTTAGTAGATAAGACTGTACTCAAGAGCCTTTTTTTACTGCTAAAATGTTTTTGTGGGTTATAATGTGTGTTTTTGAACATCAGTTTTGTGTATTCTGCTGTTTTGACAGAAACAACAGTGACCCCTCAAAGAAGAAACAGCACGTGTGTCATATGGAGGGTTGCGGGAAGGTTTACGGCAAAACGTCTCACCTGAGGGCTCACCTGCGCTGGCATACGGGAGAGAGGCCGTTCGTCTGCAACTGGATCTTCTGCGGGAAGCGCTTCACCAGGAGCGACGAGCTACAGCGGCATCGCAGGACGCATACAGGTGCGCAAAAAATCACACAGATGCACACAAAGGCTGAAACTGACTTCTGCGCACACATGCACACAACGGGATGAAAAACATGCACAGGAAACTACAGGCTATATACTTGTCTGCCATCATATACTGCATGTTTATATTTTTATATTTACAATCATATTTTTAAACTTTTCAGTTTTGTCTGAGCTCTTTACACCTGGTATTAAAGGGGACCTATTATGCAAAATTCACTCTTACACGGTGTTTGAACATAAATGTGTCAGCAGTGTGTGTAGACAACCACCCTATAATAGTAAAAATGCACCCACTCCTTTTTTTTTTTAATCCCAATAAATCATAAGCAGTGTCTCAGAACAAGCCGTTCGCATTTTTCTATGCAATGTGATGTCGCATATGCTTAGGCCCCACCCACGATTGCTGATGGACTCCGCCCTATTAGCTTAGCTCCTCCCCTCAGTGAGCTGTACGCAATCCGTCATGTTTATCTCCTCGCCAGAGCATTCAACAGCAGCATTCAAGTAAGAAATGTGTTCTTATTAAAACTACTAAAGTTTTTCAGTCAAGAGCAGTGAGTGATTTTCTGTTTTTCTCTTGTTTGATTCATATTAACAGCAGTAGGTACTTTATATTACGCTCCTGTCACTTTAATACACAGATCTAATATACACATGTGATTTCTTTCCCTGCTGTTCATGTTCACAGACATAACCGACTGTGTTTATGTGAACTTTGTGTGACATAACCTTGTGTGTTTAAGCCCAATAAGACGTGAAAGAGAACTCAGTTTAATTCTCACAGGATGCGCCGTCTGACATCCAGCTTTCTGTTTGCGTGCTTCATGTGTGTGTGCTTAGAAAACCATATATCAGAAGTTTAGACTGATACGGCTTTAAAACGCATGCAGATCATAAACTTTCATGGATTTGCATTTAAAGACACATGCACGAAAACAGCATGTTTTTCCTTTCACTCAAAAATGGGCATTTACAACATGGTATAATACATGATCTGTGGGGTATTTTGAGCTGAAACTTCATAGAAACATTCTGGAGACACCTGAGACTTGCATCTTGTAAAAAGGGGAATAATAGATCCCCTTTAAGATGCGTTTTGGTCGATCGGATCACAAGTGGACGGCACTAAATACAGGAGTAAACGGGGTCTAAAACGTTTTAAGCTTGTCCACTTTTGACCACTTCCAGAGGTAGTCGAAAACATTTTGCTTTTGTAGTGTAAACACTCGTGTGGTCGAATGTGTTCGAACAGTCACAAAAGACCCCCTACTCTCCGTCTACTGACCTAATGTGGAAACATTTTGGGAAGCGTGCTAGCCAGACAGGATTTAAACTTTGTCGACTGAAGACCCAAGTTTGGTTTGAAGATAAAAAACGTACCGAGCACAATGTTCTCAATGTTCACAATGTAACACACACTCACAGCGTTCGGCTGGTCTTGTGTCTATCAGAGCAGAAATGAAAGCTGCTGCTCTCCGTGTGTGTTTTTCCGTCAGCTCCGGTTGTGTTCATATGTAAATTGCATGAGATTATTTCGTCCATTAGATTGAAAGATCTGGAAAGCCCATACATTTACCCGCCCATAGACCCTCCCCTCGAAGAAATCAGGACAGAAGTGGTTGAAAGTGGACAAAAGAGACGGATTAAAACACCAGGTGTAAACGGTCCCTCGTCTACTTGTGATCTGATCAATCAAAACGCATCTTAATACCAGGTGTAAACGGGGCCGGAGATGATTTTTTCACTTCTCTAGCAATTCATTCTGGTATTAGCCTTCTTCGTGAAGCATACAGTACATGCCAAAACTTGGCCAAAACATGATTTCTTAGCAGGCAGCATTTTGGAAAAACCTTTGCATTGTGAGCATGTATATAAGGCATTAAAATGCTGGGAAGGCAGCTCAGTAACAGACCTGATTTGTAAGTGGTTTATGTTTACAGTTTATGTTTGTCTCGTTTGCCATAATATCAATATTTTATTGGCAATGGGCCACCCTGATCTCTAGCTATCTGTATTGCTCTGCCTGTTTTTTCTTGCTCTGAGCTGAATAAACTAACAATTGTCTTCGTCCCGATCAGGTGAGAAGAGGTTTGAGTGTCCGGAATGTTCCAAGAGGTTCATGCGTAGCGACCACCTGTCAAAGCACATCAAAACCCACCAGAACAAAAAAGGAGGGGCGGCACTTACCATCATCACCACAGATGAAATGGAGGAAGAGGTGGACGAGGTCCTGGGCTCGCCGAGGATTGTCACCGTGGCATCGCTCTCGCAGGATTCGAACCCGGCCACGCCCACCACTTCAAACAATTTAGAGGAGGAGTTTGAGTAGTTTTGCCTCCAAAAATTATCGGCTAAAAGCACCACGATATTGTTTGTTCTTTGTTTATATGTTGGATTTGTTTATGTTCTTCATTCTTTTTCTATTGATGATGGACAGCTGTTTGAGCGTACTCAATTTTTCATATGGAAATTTAATACTATCAAATATTATGACAAAGAATAATCTAAAGGAAATATGGAAATAGTATGAGCTGTTAAGAGACATAACATGCGCGTAGCACAAGAAGTACTAAAGTTCCCAGATGCTCCTGAAGATGTCGCTATGCACAAAAATGATATTTACCTGTTTTCAAAGTGCTTACAGATTAAATATACAGTCGGGGATGAGAATCTTGGAGCTTCACGCGTCGGTCTGTGGTTTTGCAAACGATCAGGCTAGATGAGCAGAAAACAGATCCTTAGGACACGTTTAGAGCCTCAGCACAAGGTAGAAGAGTGACGGCGTCTGTGATTGGAGCGCGTTGCGAAGCGTCAGCCAATCACAGCCTCGCGGACAGAACGCTTTAGGATTCAGCCGTTCAATCGCTAATGAACATTTATGTAGGAGAAACGAGATTATAGAGATGGGCTATTTAAAGAAAAGCACATTAGATTTACAAATAATGCATTCCAGTTACGATTTCTTTAGAAAAAAAAAAGAGAAAGGAAAAGAAGGGAAAAAAAACAATCTAGCTTTCTAAGACATACTATGTTAAATGAAGGCAATACTATAAAGACAATCTTTGTAAAACCATGTTTACATTATCGAGGGGTAGAATCCCAGACAGCGACATAGTGCCGGCCCAGATCTGGTACATTCAATGCGTACCGGATGTGGGCCGGATCTGGACCGACACTATGATTCTGTCTGGGATGGGTTTAAGAAAAACACCTAGAGAAGTTCTCTCTTATCTCAAGTCATATAAACTGTACTCTGATGCCTTAAAAACACTGCAGTACCACAACGTTACGGCTGGGTAGGGGGACGTGGGGCTTCGACTGTGTTTTCAAACATATTCGTGTGCAGCAGTGCCCAGGTGACCGCCCTAATCTTTTTATATACGATGGCGAACACTGTGGCCAGGGAACGAGCGCGATGAGCCGCTTCAGTTCACTTCCGCCCAGGTAAAGATCCTCCCGACCCACGTTAATGTGTCCTCCTGTCGCCCGATGACTTTCGCGCACTCTCCAAAGAGATTCGACCCTGTTACATGCACCAACCCCCTCCAAACCCTCCCTCTGGACCGGTACCGGACGTCTCCAGGCCAAGGCGGTGCGGAAACCGCACCCTGAAGCCACTTAGATGAGTTTGATGTTCAGAAATCTGTGGTGTGGCGTTGTTCGTGAGTTTCTGTTCTCCCGCTCTCGTTTAGTTTGGTTCGGTTTAATTTCAAACCCATTTTTGGTTCTCACACAGCACGAGTACATGCCACCTGTGTGTGTGTGTGAGAGTGTGTGTGTGTGTGTGTGTGTGTGTGTCTAATTTATTATTTATCCTTCTATTAGTATTTGCTAATGTGTATTGTGCGCTGTTAATGCAGTTATGACGTGCTGCATGGTTCATTTCCGCTAACGATCTCTATTTAGTAACGATTTGCTATTTCTAAACGTGGTCCTTTTAGAAGTAAAACCATGGCTTTTAATTTATCTGACGTTTCGCACCATGACGTGTTTCAAATGGAGAAAAAAAAAGTTTAAAAAGAAATGGTTGAAACCAAACAATTATAAATAGATGTTTTTGGTAATATTTTCTGTGGCGAGCAATTTTCTTTAATCTTTTCTAGTGACACCTCATTTGTAAATCATTTTTCTAAGATGTTCCTTTGTCCTCATGGCATTTGATAATGAATTTTTTTGCCAGGTTAGCCTGAAAGGCTGCAGTTTATTGATATTTTTAAAATAACTTTGTACAAACGTGTTATGTTAATGGGTAAAAAAACAAAAAAGAGGAAAAAGAAAAAAATCTTTGCCTGCATAACACTTGAAATTAAAGTGAGTAATTCTGTCTTAAATATTCCATGTCTATGTCGAATTCTTTATTTCAGTCTGTGGTTTTATTTACAGCATGACCTGACTTACTGTATTCCTTTCTTGGTAACACTTTACACTAAGGTTAATATTAGTCAACTAAATTATTTATCTTAATGTTAAATTCAGCATTTACTAATGCATTATTATGCTAATATTATTTAATGGACCTGAGGTAACATGATCACTATGGCTAATTGTATTTTAAAGCAAGCCGTGGTTACATAGCTGGCAAGGTTTCATAAAATAAACATAATAATAACGCTTCCGCTAAGCAATGTAGTTCTTCAGCATTGTTTAGCTGAATGCTTGCCAAGAAACAGACCGCAGTGGTATGGCAAGCCATTTTGACTTTTATTCATTCTCAGGATATGAATTCTTGATATCATCGATTCAGTTTACACTAGTTAAAATGTTAATTCTTTACATCAAAAATTCGATTTCTACTAGTAAAAATAGTAATTTTTGATATCAGGAATTACATTTCCACTAGTAAAAATTTTAATTCTTGATGTCAACAATGATGTCATCACTTGCAGAAATACGAATTCTTGATATCAAGAATTCAATTTCAAATAAATATAAACTATGTTGCCAAAAGTTTTGGGATGCCTGCCTTTACATGCACCTGAACTTTAATGACATCCCATTCTTAATGCGTAGGGTTTAATATGGAGTTGGCCCATCCTTTGCAGCTATAACAGCTTCAACTCTTCTGGCAAGGCTTTCCATAAGGTTTAGGAGTGTGTTTATGGGAATTTTTGGCCATTCTTCTAGAAGCGCATTTGTGATGTCAGGCACTGATGTTGGACGAGAAGGCCTGGCTCGCAGTCTCCGCTCTAATTCATCCCAAAGGTGTTCTGTCGGGTTGAGGTCAGGACTGTCAAGTTCCTCCACACTAAACTCGCTCATCCATGTCTTTATGGACCTTGCTTTGTGCACTGGTGTGCAGTCATGTTGGAACAGGAAGGAGCCATCCCCAAACTATTCCCATAGTTAGGAGCATGAAATTGTCCAAAATGTCTTGGTATGCTGAAGCATTAAGAGTTCATTTCACTGGTATTAAGGGGCCAAGCCCAACCCCTGAAAAACAACCCCACACCATAATCCCCCCTCCACCAAACTTTACACTTCGCACAATGCAGTCAGGCAAGTACCGTTCTCCTGGCAACTGCGTCTGTAGCTATTGACTCTACAGAAAGTTGGCGACTTCTGCGCGCTGTGCACCTCAGCATGCGCTGACCCCGCTCTGTGATTTTACATGGCCTACCACTTCGTGGCTGAGTTGCTGTTGTTCCCAATTGCTTCAACTTTGTTATAATACCACTAACAGTTGACCGTGGAATATTTAGTAGTGAGGAAATTAAATTGCACAGGTGGCAACCTATCACGGTACCATGCTTGAATTCACTGAGCTCCTGAGAGCGACCCATTCTTTCACAAATGTTTGTAGAAGCAGTCTGAATGCCTAGTGCTTGATTTTATACACCTGTGGTCATGGAAGTGATTGGAACACCTGAATTCAATGATTTGGAGGGGTGTCCCAATACTTTTGGCAATATAGTGTATATATAAATTTAAATTAAATATAAATTCAAATATAAATTGTCAATTCTTGATATCTGTAAATGTATTTCAACATATTATTTCTGATATCAATAATTAGGAGAGTAATTGACTAGTTGAAATTTTAAGTCTTGATATCAAGAATTAGCATTTTAACTAGTGAAAAGTGAATTGTTGATATCAAGAATTTATATCCTGGGAATAAATAAAAGTCAAACAGGCTTGCCATAAAGTGGTGCAGTAATACCAATGTAGTGACGTCACAAGCGCGTGTTCATAGAGTATTCGAATTTCGAACTCTATATATTCGGCTTGGAACGCGGCTCAACTACTCAGAATCAAGGACCGTATCTATCCATTTTATAATTATTGACTGGCATTATTTTGACATTTGAACAAACCCCTAAAACTTGGTATTAAATTCAAAAACAGAATTTTTTTTTAGCTAAACTACAGCATGTCACGCTGCTGACTGACAGGTCATGTGACAGTATACCGATGTCATTCTGATCACCGACACCAAACGGCAGAAGAAGTTCATCTCTGAGCATCTGCCGCGTGGTGAAGTCAGTGACAGGAGGGCAGGAGTGAGGAAGATGATGATGATGTGTGGAGGTGGTTTCAGGTGGGCAGGTGGGCGGATCTCTTTTGTTCTTTTCTTCGTTTGATTGACAGCTCTGTACCTGCAGTGCGCCACCAAAGGGGGGCTTTTATCCACTTTAACAGCTGCTCTGTGTGTGTGTGTGTGTGTGTGTGTGTGTGTGTGTGTGTGTGTGTGTGTGTGTGTGTCAGTCACACTCACTCAGTCTGCATCGAGACAGTAACCGAGCACCTGTCTCTCTTCAAAAAATGTTCATGTGACATATCGCACCAGTTTTATGTTAATATTTCATACTGTAGGATAAACAGATAATGAGATTCATAGATTCTCTGGTTGGGAATTCGTGACTCTCAGCATAGAGACAGGTTTGCAAAATATCTATCTATCTAAAATATATTTATCATCTGATTTTGCAGCACAGCACTAATTTTAAATACTGTAATATTTTTAATATTTACTGTAAGCATTTAACAGATAAAAATGTTGAAAAGCCAAAGAAGGGCTTTAAAAAATGTCTTAATGAAAACTTTATTTCATTTAGCCTTTGAAGAAAATGGCTTTGTGAAAGTTATATAAAAATCATACTTTTTTTTTTTTTTTGGTCTTTTTAAATGTGCTCAAATTAGTATATTGTAATATTTTAAATAGGTTTTGCTTTTTTTTGTGGGAAAATTATTTTAAAAAAAAATAGTTTTAGTTTGATGAATGGATTTTTTTTAGACAATTCATATGTTGTACCTGCACTTAATATAATTTGTCCTTGTCAGTTTTAGGTGAATAATGTTTATGATATTTAATGTAGGAAGAAAGGCTTTGGATATAATCTATAATCCACTTTACTCCATTCATACACACTCAAACTAAACCAGAGAGATGGGAAAGACTGACAAAAAAAAATTAATTTATATATTTGTGCCAAAATGGAACAATAGGTTTACCTCTTTATCATTAAACATCATGAATTTATTTCAAAAACTGAAATACTTAATTATTTCACAACATAAAAAGACCATGTAAAATGTGAAAAAAGGACCTTTATTAAAACTCTAATTTCCAAAAAGTTTTCAGAGAGAAACTGTGCAAATAAGAGAACGTTCTGTAATCTGTTTCAAGCTTTTGTGATATCGCTGTTTAATATGCAAGAGAACAGTATGATTCATAAAAACAAAAATAAAATCAGTAAAAGCTCAGTATGACATTGTGAAGTATAAGAGAAACTACTGATTTGCATATCCGTGCTGAACACTGTTAAACCGTCAGTGTTTCATGCTAAACTTTAAAAGTGTCAGGAGTAAAATGTGGAGTAAGATCAGTTTGATTTTAAACAGGTGCGTCTTCTTCACACCAGACGATCCGGCTTCACTCAACGTCCTTCTGTAGACTTGAAACACAAACACAACGTCACATTAAACTCCTTCAGACTCACTGTTTTCTGCCGCGTCCAGATATGGAGCGACACACATGCAGGTCAGACTAATGCTGATGTATCTGTATGTATAGAGGAAAATAATGATCAAACCATAATCAAATCAGTATGAAACTGCATTCACATTTGACTTCTGTAATGTGACAGGTCTCAAAGTGAAACA
The DNA here is from genome assembly GCA_039654105.1 of Coreius guichenoti. Lineage (NCBI taxonomy): Eukaryota > Metazoa > Chordata > Actinopteri > Cypriniformes > Gobionidae > Coreius > Coreius guichenoti. The sequence goes on from CM077184.1 coordinate 3,904,436, forward strand.
GGATACTCAATGAGGTAAAACAAATGCACTTGATTTCATCGATCAGGAATTAACTGCATGGTGAAAAGTAGGAGACTTTTTACAAAAATCTGAAATACCTACTGATAAACCAGACTTTCTCAAACTGGGGTTAATGAGGGAACTGCAAGTGGTTTGTATGTATGTATGTATGTATGTGTAATTTTATATATATATATATATATATACACACACACACACACGTTGATAAAAAGCAAATAATTACATCAGAAAAATGTAAAATCTAAATAGATATTTATGAGGGTGGTTTGTGTGTTGATAAAGCTAATGATTATTTACACAAGGAAAATGTAAAATTCTAAATAAAATGTATAAATGTATAAAAAGTATTTATTAATATAGATTAAAAAAAAAAAAAAATAGGATGGCACTGGATTTTATGATTTTTATTAATTATTATGAGGGTGATTTGCAAGTTGATTAAAATCCAATAATTAATTCAGAAAAATGTATAATATCTCAAATGTATAATAAATATTTATTTAATGAAAAAGATAAATTTTTACTAAAAAAAAGTTGAAATATTTTATTTGTTTACCTGCATGTCATGTGACTTTTTTTTTTTAAAGATTTAATTTTGGCGATTTTTGCCTTTATTATGATAGGATAGTATAGAGTGGACAGGAAGTGAGGTGAGGTGAGAGAGAGAGAGAGAGAGAGAGAGAGAGAGAGAGAGAGAGAGAGAGAGAGAGAGAGAGAAAGAGAAAGAGAAAGAGAGAGAGAGAGAGAGAGAGAGAGAGAGAGAGAAAGAGAGAGAGAGAGAGAGAGAGAGAGAGAGAGAGAGAGAGAAAGAGAGAGAGAGAGAGAGAGAGAGAGAGAGAGAAAGAGAAAGAGAAAAAGAGAGAGAGAGAGAGAGAGAGAGAGAAAGAGAAAGAGAAAAAGAGAGAGAGAGAGAGAGAGAGAGAGAGAGAAAGGTCCATGAGCCGGGATTCGAACTCTGGTCGCCCGAAGCACAACGGTGCTATATGTTGGTGCGCTACCCGCGAGGCTATTGGCTCCGACATGTCAGGTGACCTTTAATCAACATCAGAGAGTTGTGAACATTTAAATGTGTTAAATTGTTGAAATATTATCTTAAACTCATGCAGTCAATAGTTGTATCCCTTAGTTAAAACCCATTTTTGATAATCACAATGATCCATTTAAACGTTCTTTTTCCCTGTTTCCTGTTTTCATTTAATATATGCGGATCATGAATATGCAAATTAGCCCCGCTCCCTCAACTTTATTGTAGTAAACGCTACACAATGGCAAGTGGAAATACTGGTTTAATTCAGCCATATATGATTGAACCAGAAACTGATTCAGAAGAAGAGGAGGAGGAGTGAATTATACAGGCTCGTCTATAAGTCCATGTATCTGGTAATGCGTTTTATGTATCACTCTCTACAACGTCGGACACATAACGGTAATTAATGTGATTAGCCTTTGGCCTGACTACATTATCAAACAGATAATAATGTGTTGCTAATGTTACACAAACCAGGTTCCCCATTCGCCGTCTCAGAGTCAGAGAGTTGCCTTCTGAAAATCAGCATCCTTAGAAATAATGAAAGGAAAAGCCCCGCCCACACAGTGACGGGATTGGTTACATGTTTGTGACGTAGGAAACAGGGTGGTTTTAAACCTTGTTTTTGAGACTGTCTAAACAACATTAAAAACCAGATTTTCACCGCCGGGGGTCTTTAAAATCTCAGGGGGGTACTTAAAATCAGGGCTTGACTTTAACACTCGTTGAAATTGATATATAATATATACATTTTTCAACTGTAGTCTTTTGAAAAAGCACATGTGCAATGATGAGTTGTCAAAAATATAAATTTTTCGATACATATCAACACTGAAATATCTGAAATGCTTCCAATTCTCATTTTCCTCAGAATAGACACAGATGCCAGCATCTCTTTCTCTCTCTCATCTCTCAGACAGCGAGTGACACACAAACCCGCCTCCCTCACTCACTCGCTTCATTTGCTCCAGATGAATAGTGTTGCTGTTACAGGGCTCAATTTCGGCGTGGGATTGCACGTATTGCGCATAATTTTACTCATTACCGCAGATTTTGTGCTCACACCCAAAGTGCGCGCACAAAGTCGCCTCTCAGGAATAAATTGAGTTCTTTTTCACTGCTTATTGCTCTTAAACAGTCAAATACACACAAAAATGTCAAAATGCCTTTAAGTGCCTTAAAAATTCCTTAAATGTTTTAAGTGAACGTAAACAGATGAGAAAGAAAGCGCATGTGTAACAGTATAATGGATCCGTGCGTCAGGTCTTAAAGTGACAGCAGCCTAATAAACCTGCTGACAAATTATGAAATCATATTAAAAATATCTTAGTTTTTCTGATGTCAAAATTGTGGCCAGTGAAAATGCTAGTGGCTAGTAACTTTGGAAAACCACTAGCCACAGTGGCTGGTGAGCAAAAAAGTTAATGCAAGCCCTGCTTACAACATATATAAAAAGTTTATGGATCCCTGTGGAAAAACGAACCTCTCCAAATACTCCTTGACGTTGTCGTGTCCGTAGAATTTGGCTAGTCTGGTGAGAGCCCCGGTGGCGCAGCGTCCATCACGCTTCCTGCACAGACTGCAGTTACACACTCCTCGACAGATGGGACACTCCCACGTCTGCAGGAAACACAAGCATACCACCACCATCATCATCATCATCATCAGCTCAGGCCATGAGACGGCTGGGACATGTCCAGTTTCATACTGCTGTTTGTGTTTTAATGTTTCCAAAAGCCCAAATGGGTCAATTATTCCACAGTTTCGCTATCTTTTACCAAGAATATTATCTAGAATTTTACATTTTATAAAGAAAGTGCATGCATAAAACTTATTAGTATTTGTAATCATTTTAGGTCAGCAATAGCACTGGTTCAAGCGACTTACAGGATCCAGCAGCGCCGTGCGGACATCTTCCCCGTAGCGGTTGCGTAAACAGGGGCCGCAGAACTGACCTTTGACCCCTTGGCAGTACATGCCCCTGCATTCTGTCTTGGTGTCGAGGGTCTTCTGACGGCACTGGTGACATGTGCTACCCTGAGAGCGCACGCGTCATATTAATGCATCAGAAACAAACATGACAAAGGAACAACGCAACAGTGATGCAGCACTCACATTATCTTTATCAAGGATTTTGTCTTTGGCACGATCGGCGACGTTCTCCAGCTCTTCTTCTGTGATGTCCTCCGGCATACGGATGGACTCGCGGGAGCGCCGCTTCTTCTGCTTGGGCCGCACGTCTCCGAGACCATCCTTCACCTACAAGACAAACAAACCAGCGTGAGGTCAATAAACACAACTTCACTCAAGGCGACAAACAGTGGGGGAAGTTTATGGCGGGAATTTTTAAATTAGATGTTTTTGGATTCAGGGAATCATAATGCACCAAAAATACAAATTATATAATACAAAATACACCATTTATCTTAAAAAAAAGATACTACATAATAGATTTAATTGATAAAAACGCATTAAAAAAAATTTTGTAATAATAATAAATTATTTTAAAGTGCATCTATTACGCTTTTTTTAAAGGTTCCTAATTTTTTACATGGGTTTACATGCAAAGGTCAAAAACACATTTTGTAATAAAATCTATTGCAGCTTCAGCTCTGTTCTCACAGTGTCTGAAACGCTTCACTAAAGGATTGTCTCTCTAAGCCCCGCCTTTCCTACTCTGCTCTGATTGGTCAGATGGCCCAGTCTGTTGTGATTGGTCTACTCTGCTCTGATTGGTCAGATGGCCCAGTCTGTTGTGATTGGTCTACTCTGCTCTGATTGGTCAGATGGCCCAGTCTGTTGTGATTGGTCTACTCTGCTCTGATTGGTCAGATGGCCCAGTCTGTTGTGATTGGTCTACTCTGATTGGTCAGATGGCCCAGTCTGTTGTGATTGGTCTACTCTGCTCTGATTGGTCAGATGGCCCAGTCTGTTGTGATTGGTCTACTCTGCTCTGATTGGTCAGATGGCCCAGTCTGTTGTGATTGGTCTACTCTGCTCTGATTGGTCAGATGGCCCAGTCTGTTGTGATTGGTCTACTCTGCTCTGATTGGTCAGATGGCCCAGTCTGTTGTGATTGGTCTACTCTGCTCTGATTGGTCAGATGGCCCAGTCTGTTGTGATTGGTCTACTCTGCTCTGATTGATCAGATGGCCCTGTCTGTTGTGATTGGTCAGACGGCCCAGTCTGTTGTGATTGGTCTACTCTGCTCTGATTGGTCAGACATCATTAAACAGCATCGACAACACTGAAACTCTGTTTGAGGGTCAAAGTAGACATTGTTCACTGGCAGCAAATGAAGACCATAGGCTGGCATTATGCAAATTTATTACAAACCTACGTAGGTTTGTGTAGGAAGTGAGACTAGAATTACTGATGACTCGTTTCATCAGTTCAGAATCGATTCTTTCCTTTAGGAGACAATAACTTTATTCATAATGCACTTTGATCTTTGAAACAGCGATATTACACACTGCATGAAAGGTAATATTCGTAAAAGCATAATAGGAGCACTTTAATAGAAAAACTATATTATGGTGCCTTTTTTGGCCTACACTCTATCACTACACTACATGTAGATGACTTTGGTGAAATCAGTTCAGTGATTTGTGTCTGTGTCTTACCTCCATCAGGCGCTGGATGTCGATTTGGCCGCTCTGTCTCTTCTGAGGGGCCGGTTTGTCCTCCACCTCTATCCCGAAATGCTCCGGGGGTCTGGCCTTGCGGCCCGGGTTCCGTCTCTCGCTCTGAACCTCTGAAAAACGACGTTTTGGGGTTGATGGCTTCTTTTTCTTCTATTTAGGGCAAAGAAAAACCATCATTAAAAAAACAACACACATTTTGTAATGGCACTAGAAGAGAGAAAGTCATTTGAAAGCATTTTCCAGTATGTTCTGTGTGGTCTGAGCTCTACGGAGGTGTTTGGTGCAGGAGATTGTGGGCTCTTACTGTAGGTGTTGTTTTGGAAGGAAGTTCAGGCAAAGAACTCAAGTCTGCAAAAAGTTTTGCAAGCTGCAAGAAAAGATTGTTTTTAAGTTAACAAGATAGTACAAAAATGTATACAAAAAGAATAAACTGAATTTACATAAATATTTTATTAATGATTAAATATGTTGCAACTATATATATATATATATATATATATATATGTGTGTGTGTGTGTGTGTGTGTGTAGCATATTTAATACATATTTATATACAAATATACATATTTATTTTATATATATATATAAAAAATTTCAAAAGAAAATATTTAAAAATATTATTATATTAAATGTGTGTGTGTGTGTGTGTATATATATATATATATATATATAAAATAATTAAAATAATACCATTGCTTTATTTTCCTGAATGTTTTTGGCTCTTTTGCTCAGTATCTGCATCTCTTCGTCTGTCAGTAGACTCTCCACATTGGTCATGCTATCGGAGGGTTTTGATTGGCTCTCAGCACATTTACTCTCACATAAAACAGGCTCTTTTGATCGTTCCGGTTCACGCCGCTTCCTGTTTCCTCCTGCAGGCTTGCTGCTGATGGGTGGGGCTGTGGGCGTGGCCTCTTTGTTGCCTTTTCTGGCCGTGTTCCGTTTAGGGGCGGGGCCTCTTTTGGCAGGAAACTTGAATGCGACACACAGTCCAGAGCTGCGCTTCTTTTTAGACGCTGGTTCCTCCCCGTCAGAATAAAAGCCATTGTCATCACTGTCTTCATCAGAGCCCTCACCCTGCATGTGAAATGATTTTGTTATGATTATATCGGAATATTAATGTTCAAACAGAAGAGGTGTTTTAAATGGGATTACCACTGGTTCTCTCCAATCACACTCTTCCCTGGTGAAACCCTTGAATTCCCCCTCGCTGTCTGTGTCCATGAAGGCCTGCGCCAGCTCATCTGGGGTGTTTTTGGACCTGAAGCAAACATCCTGCGATGTGAGAGTGACAGAACACATTATTATTCCTGGATTGTGCGAAAACCAACTCAATTATTAATAGTGCTGTTTTGCTGCTACTGCCAAAATCATAAGAGATAAACAGCATGAAGGAGACCTGCCATTTTCTCTAGTATATTTATATTTCTAATACAAATGCAAATGAATGAGAATTTTATCTAAATCAGACGAGACGTGAACACACCTGCTGTGACATGTTAAACGTTTGAATTATCGGACATACAGGGGAAACCTTTGTGATTTCAAGGCATTGTTTGTACAGGTAAAGTCTAACCCTGGGGTTTCCTCACAACAGATGGAGGGTGTCTTGAGACCGACAGCGTTTTATTGTGTTCTGCTTGTGTGAATCACAACAACTCAATTCCCTGGACCATTTGTACAATCAAATCTTGGAAAACTAAGATCATCAGGCTGAGAAAAGAACCAGAAATGCCTTGTTTTCTAGCATTTGATATATTTTATTCTATTCTGTTGGGTTGATATAGGGTTTAATTGAGGGTTTGTGCCTCTGCTAACACCAGTGACCTGTAGCGGTCAGATTTGTAATATTTGTAAAAAAAAAAAAAAAAAAAAAAAGCCACACAAGTACACTGTGCATTTTTGATGCTACGTCTGCATTTTGCTGCTGATTTCATCAAGTTACAGCCATAATTGCTCAGGTATTGGTGTTTCATTTCAATTAGCTGAGTGTTTGACATCAAAGTACAGCAATCTTTGTGCTTTTTTATACCATTAGAAAAAAATTATGTTCTCATTAAGGAAAAATCCCCCCCAAATCTGTTCCAGGGGCCCCATAACCTCTGTAGGAGATACTAACGGGCTTCCAGGATCCCTTGGATTGGATGCTGTCTCTGCTGTCGTCTGACAGGTCCGTCACATCCAGCTGCTTCGCCTGAAACCACAAGCATTAAATAAATGAAAATTAAAGCCACAATATGTAATTTTTCGCCGCTAGAGGTCGCTTATTCAAAACAAAGGCGTAGCTTGATGACGCCTTGATTTGGCGGAGCTTTTATTCTGCCGCAGCCGAGCGCTTCCTCTTCTTCCTCTCATGTGTATGTGGGGTAACGCAGCGCTGTTTTATCATATTAGATACATCTGAGTGTGTTGAAAGTTATGTTATAATGCTACTCTGTGCGTTCGCTCTGCGGCTACTATGAGACACTTGTTGCACAGATAAGCTAGATTGATATTAGGCATGGTAAAACAGATTTAAACAATAAACCAGATTTAAACAATAAGACTAACTGTGTTGAGCTGTATAACAATGATTAGTTTTCTGTCGATGAATGTATCCAAACAGTTGCTCACCTGTCTAATAAAACATCATATATTAAAGCGTCTTTGGTATTTCCATGGTTTCTACAAAATAAAAACGGAAATCGAGGGTAACGTGGGTATGATGTCATTGATAGGCGACGCAAGGACACAGTCTGAGTCCTGGTTAAAATTGCTTATTTCTCTGGATTTAAACATTCTTGGAAACATTTATGATAATGTAAGTACACAAGTCAACAAAATATATAACACTGTTCTAGTGGTTTTTGGATATTTTAATCCAAAAATCTTACATATTGTGCCTTTAATAATAATATTTTATTTTTATTATTAATATTATGCATAACAATAATGTCAAAGAAGAAAAAGAAAGCTATTAATTACTGTTATTAATATTACAATATATTATAAATAATAACAACAATAATAATGCATCAAATAAGAACGTAATCACTTTGATAATAATTATTGTTAATATGATATTTGGCCTTTATTATTATTATTATTATCATCATTATATTAACTTAATGCAAGCAAAAAATTCAAAATAAAGTAAACCAAAAGCAATGTAAAGTTCATTTTTAGTGATCATGATCGCATGCAGTTCAATAGATAAAACTACAGACAATGTAACATAAACATCAGTTAAATCACATTTTTACTACATTTGCTGATGGTCTGACTCAATTAATATGGATTATGTTTATGTTTAAAACTATGATCATTGCTACTAACTTTCTGCATATGTGTGCAATGCAGTTGCTCAACTTTTGTTATCGTCGCTGTTTGTCGATAAGATTATAAGCACATTTTTAAATGGACAAAAATCCTTCTCGCTCTTACCTTCAGTGATGTTTTGCGGGTTTTGACCATTTTAGGAGTTAAAGTGATTTCTTGTGCTTTTCAGTGTGTGATTAAAACTCTTTAATGAATGAATGGTTTAAAAAACAACACGAGCGGACAGGAGGCGGTGAGGAAACGGAGGGGAGACTATGTGTTCAGTCCATCACTACATATGTCAGCAGTTCGCTTTGAATTCGATTTAGCGACACAATATGTATTAGATATTATATATATAAACATGTAATAGAGTATATTAAACAAATAAGTCTCCGTTCTTAACGTCAATGTAAGAGTTGACTCTACCGCATCCCCCCGCGATCCCCCTGCGTTCTGAATGGAACAGTCCAGCTTGCGGCGCTTAGCAGTTTCGCGGGAAATGCCTCATGCGGACGCCCATCATTCATACAATGCGTGCATAGGCAATAAACACACCAATAAAGTGCATATTGCAATTATTAACGCAGCTAAACGGACCTTCAAAGGCCTGTTGAAGATATTAGTCTACATAACAACTATAAAATCTCGATCAATAGAGCCAGAAAACTAGTTTGACAGTATATATGAATATATGGCCCTTTAACTCCAACCTTGATCAAACTCACCAGCCTATAACTTTGCCTATAACAGTATGGTATACTGCAGCCATACACACTACTTAGGGTTGTGGAAATTCAACATTATAGTTTAGCTCAGTAGGTTATGATGCCCAAATATTCTATGCTTATTGGTTATACATATACCCATATACCTAATGCTGCCTTTGGAAAGCGCACTATGTTCTTAAAGTCCCCACGAAATCAAAACTGACAATACTTATTTATATTGCGATATTCATTATAAATGGCTTATCTGTGCACATCTTTTTTTTATTTATTCATGTGTCCTCAATCTTTAATAAAATAAATTCTTTGATGACATGTTCACTGGCATGAGGGCGGGGCAACCTGTCACTCACATGAGATCCACCAATAGCAAAACGACAAAGATCCAACCATTCAATCAATTCCCCGTGGACAAAATAAAGCCTTGCCTTACATTTGTAACATAGAATGTGGAATAAAAGACAATCACAACTTCTGTTTCATATCGACTTTAACATGCCTAAAATGCCTTTTTGTTTTTGGCACACATAGGAGTTTGGGATATACCCAAAAACTATGTCTGGGTAGAAAGCTTGCTAGGTTTTGAGACATAAAGACAACATGCTGTCCAGGTTGGTACCACTGATGCCCAAAATGCTGTCGGGGTTTTCAATGCCATGGACCCCAAATATGATCATCCTTGTGCAAGGGAAAATGTTACATTTAAAAGGCAGCTATACACCGATCAGGCATAACATTATGACCGTATGACAGTTGAAGTGAATAACCCTGATTATCTCTTCATCACAGCAACTGTTAGTGGGTGAGATATTAGGCAGCATGTGAACATTGAACGTCTAATGAATCACGTTTTCTTTAACATCACGTGGATGGCCAGGTGCGTGTGCATCGCTTACCTGGGGAACACATGGCACCAGGATGCACTATGGGAAGAAGGCAAGCCGGCTGAGGCGGTGTGATGCTTTGGGCAATGTTCTGCTGGGAAACCTTGGGTCCTGCCATCTATGTGGATGTTACTTTGACACGTACCACCTACCTAAGCATTGTTGCAGACCATGTACACCCTTTCATGGAAACGGTATTCCCTGGTGGCTGTGGCTCTTTCAGCAGGATAATGTGCCCTGCCACAAAGCAAAAATGGTTCAGGAATGGTTTGAGGAGCACAACAACGAGTTTGAGGTGTTGACTTGGCCTCCAAATTCCCCAGATCTCAATCCAATTGAGCATCTGTGGGATGTGCTGAACAAACAAGTCCGATCCATGGAGGCCCCACCTCGCAACTTACAGGACTTAAAGGATCTGCTGCTAACATCTTGGTGCCAGATACCACAGCACACCTTCAGGGGTCTAGTGGAGACCATGCCTCGACGGGTCAGGGCTGTTTTGGCAGCAAAAGGGGAACCAACACAATATTAGGAAGGTGATCATAATGTTATGCCTGATCGGTGTATATTTTCATGTATAATGTTTTGGTTTCTATTACATATAACAATATTACAGTTTTTTTAGTCACTATAATACTGTAGACTACTGTTAGTTGTATTATTTAAACCTTTTTTATGTATACATTTTTTTTAAATCTATTTTTTTATTTATTTAATTTTTTTTGTTTTCTTAGTTTAAACTTTTCTACGGACCCCTAGCACGTCCTTGCGGGCCCCAGGACCCAGTTTGATCCCTATGATGCCCGACATGCTAGTTGGCTTTATAGTCTCGTTATAGTCACATTCATCATGTGTAGGAGTGTGCATGAAGCACGTTCTCTGTTGTAAATGAATTAAATGATTTATAAAGTCATTGGAAGCTAAGCCTCATCTAATCCTGAGCGGTATTGTTGTATTTGACGTGTGATTGCTCTGGTTGGATGCGCGTGTCTCTTCGCCCACAGATAATGCACGTCTCGTTCTTTTTTCCCCATGTTTTCTGCTCAATTAGTAGCTAGTGAAGCGCTTTTTCTCGTTTGTCAGCACAAACACCTGCATCCGGAGACGTCCCCCATCAATACTGCTTTATGCCGCAAACCTTCACTTATGCGCTCAGCAAACGGCCGCGCGGATGACAGCGAAATGATACGGTACCGGCGCAATGTGCGCGGGAAATCACAGTGCGCGTGGCCCACCCGCGCAGCGCGCCATTTCACAGCAGGTAGCGGCACATAAAGAAGGCAAATTACCAACAGCTGGTTAAGCTTTGTTTAGCTGCTTTCTTTTGTGTTTTCAAGCACTTGGCACGCAAAGTCAAAGACAAACCATTGGCCGTGTCATAAAACCTAGCCGCTGCATGTGTGCGCGCTTTTCAGAGCATCATATGCTCAAAGTCTATAATGAGCTGCCTACCTAGACAGCTTTTTTTTCTTTCTTTTGGCTGTGTCTCAAATCCAATCTAGCTGCAAAAGCTAGATAAAATAAAATAAAAAATAAATAAAAGCTAGATAAAATCCAGAAAGTGTGGTAATATTAAAAGAAAGCAGAGCGCATTAACAGTGAGTCGATGGCGACCCCTAGAGGCTGTTGTGGAGAACTGCTATTTCACAATATCAAAGACATAGCCTCTCATGGGGAAAATATTAACCTCCTGGGTGCCACTGTCCTCATACGAGGACATTATATTTGAGTGAACACCATACACATGTCACAGTTTTAGCACATTCAGGGCTTTTCAGAGATACCATTTGTTTTGAGGTTTCACCAGGACAATAACTGCTCCTTGGTCTTTAAAAATGACTGAATAATCAAATGTAGCACTCTTATGGAAATATGATAATATTTTGTAGTAACATTTTGTAATTATCATTTAAATCTGACTATTTTTACACCAGGACTTAAATCATGTTTATCAGGCATTTTAGGAGACACAACAAGTAAATAGGGAAAGAAATAACATATCAATGTTCCTATAAAATATTAGATATGATTATGAAACTGTTGCCAACTATTACTCCCATTATTACATGTTGCTCCAAGAACACATTAATATGCAAATTAGATCCAGTGTATAGATACATTGCATTGAATGGGAAAACCCATGTATAGCCATTTTACCCACATATTGCATAAAGTAAAATGGTATATCAATTCATTCTGTTATATCTTTCATAACATAGTTGAGAATCATCTTTAAACAAAGTTTGGTTAAAAAAAATCCTGAAACCTGAAAAATGATTGGTAAATGAAAAAAAAAAAATCCCATTGTTTTTGTCTATACATGTCATTTTATTTTTTAAACAACTGTGTCCCGGTGTCCACATACGAGGAGATAGCATAACATATGAATAAAATATCATTTTTCAACAAAAAAAAATCAATTTGTTTCTTATGCTCTAAACAATGTAATGACATGAAAAAAATACTAAATTCAAAAGACTTTGTTTTCCTGGGTCTTAGGAGGTTAACATTGCCGTGTTATTTTCGTAAAAATCTTCTCCTGAATAAACATATAATGCGTTATTTTCACATTTAATTTTTATAGTTTAAAGCACTTTTTATTTGTGTGTTTAAACTGTTGCTTAAACTTTAAATGGAAGGATCACGTGTCATGTCATAAGAATCTCTCGGTGGTTAAACGAGTTTGGAAAGATTGTATCTTTTGCTATGACTGATTTGTGTGTGTGTGTGTGCTTTAGTCTATTGAGAAAACAATACAGAAAATGAATAATATAAGCACATATAGCTAAATAAAACCAGACTGACGAGGATAAAGAAGACAATGCACATTTACACGCGTTGTTTCTGTCATTTCAACACTTTTTTTACGCAGGTGAACTAATGCACCTGTCTGTCATGTGGAGCACGTGACTGTGACGTCACCGCGAACCCACAACTTTCATTTCAAGCGTTTTTATGGGAATGATAACTCCTGCGTACTGAAAATGGGATGTTGTTGTTCCTCTCCCAGTGGAGGCGATGAGGTAGGAGTATGCTTTTATTGTTGGGCCCTTCTGATTTTGCAGGTGGATTAAAAAAAAATGTATTTGGTTAGATATGAAATATTAATCTCAGAACAAGACAGTCATATCAGGTGGATCTATACACGACCAACGCCTGCTTCTAAGATATGGAAAACACATACAATTGACTATATTATCTATTTCAGTAGGTTAGTCTAGTAGATTTGTCTTATTCAAACTGTTTTTAACGCTCCAGTAGTTCAGGACACAAGCCTTTACTGTAAAAGTAGGTCATCTGTGGAGCTTGTCGAAAGAGGAAAGTAAATATTAAGCAAGAATATGATTATAGTTAACGAAAAGTATGTGGAATAAGGAACGGGTCCCTTACGAAAAAGAAGTTTAATTCAAGTGTGCTATTATATACTTTCAGTCTACTTTTTATGTACTTCTCAGAAATGTACACGGAGTATACTTGACTTATACTGACAGAAACGTCTAAGTATATTTGGCCTATATATCTTTTGATCCAGATATACTTAAAAGTATAATGAAGTATTCTAAGTATACTCGGCTTAGTTGTGTTTACTCTTTTGATTGAGTAGCCTATTAAATACTTTAGTTTTACATACTGTCTTATAAACTTACATTGTTTGAAAATATTGATTTATAAAGAAAACAGATAATCTTTCTAATTCTGAGCATAGATAGTCCACTGGTAGTGTACATAGGAATTTACTTCAAATCTACTTTACTCTTTCCATTGACTGAATTTTCCGGCTATCCATGTTTTCACTGTTATACGGTAGGAGGCGCTGTTACGCATCTACTAGTACAGAATCTCCTAATCAAATCACAGGCAAAGTTGTCTGGCTATAATCCGTGTATCTTTCGTTCAGTCGTTTTTTGATTTAATATTGAAAGTAGAAAAATTAGAAAACAGCTCGTTTTTCGTTTTTTAAGAAAAACGAAAAACGAGATTTCGGATTGATTTTTCGTTTTTCGTTCAGACGTAGAAAAATGAATAAACTGTTTGAATATTCGATTTCTACACGTGAGCGGGAATTATACGCCCCTTTCTGCTGATTGGTCAGCCGAAGATCAAACTATTCCGTCATCAGTTCCGCACAGCAGAATAAAAGTCCTGCGCTGCTACAGCTGTACGGACTCTTAACACGTTTATTGCAACTACATTTCATATTTTTCTCATCAAACAACCAGACTAACGAATGGCTCGACACAACCCGTACCGGGGCAGAGCCTAGACAGGGCTTTCTTCTGTGTAGACCAGCGGCGTTAGACCAGCAAAGTGCCAGGGGGTCCGCGAAATAATTTGCTATATCCTACTGTATTTTCTGGACTGTTAAGTCACGTTTTTTTTAAATTATGAAACATGCCGTGATTTATTCCAAAGTGACTTATATAATGCATTTAACGTAAAATAATCGAAATAGGCTGTATTTTAGTTCATATTTCTGATGTGCGCCAGAAGATGTTCAATGAGACCGAGACGCGCTAAAGCAGCGCATCCTGTTGTTTTCTTAATTTTTCAAAGGCATGACATTTTGTAGTAATTTTAAATGTACACAAATAAAATAAACATTTTACTGTTTCGAATGAGGAAAAAATCAAAGTGATGGCGCCGGCGATCGCGCGCTCACATAGCCTATCAATTCTGGCATTGCTAACTTGACATTGTAGCCTGTTCATTATCAAAATAAAAACAAACATATAAAAAGTTATTCTGCTTAATTTAATTTGTCTGTTATACAATATTAAGGCTGTGCCAGTCAGTACTTGCTGTTATTCCAAACTCATATCTCTGCATGTGAAGATGCCGATTTAGTCTATAAGCATATAGCCTACGCGTATGGGACGGGAAGTATGAAGCCTTCTTTACATAAATAGTATAATAGCATCCAAATGTTACATTGCAAATATGGAAACTTTGGACCGAATGAAAGATGCACGAGCCCAACGTCGATACAGTTTCAATTCAAATAAATTCATTTAGGCTTGGCGTTTAAAATAAACGTTGTTTGTAATAAATGGCACAATATAGGCTAAACTATTTTTATATAGGCTTCTATGTATATTTTTATTATATGGCTACTTATATCTTTCATTCTTGTTGTTTCCTGAATACCATTCATTTAAGGATTTGTCATACAGTGAGGGGAAGTAAAATACGCATAGCCTATATGTTAATCGTGTTTATAATGTTAATGTTGTATTTTATTTACCGGTGTTTTACACTACTTCTGAATGTAGGCTAATAATAAAATGCAGTTTTTACAACAATGCAACGTTCGCGTGTTTCTCTTTCAACATGACCCGGTGTCGTGTGAATTACACTCGGTGCGACTTTTCTGGCGCTCTGAAGGTATACTGTAGGGTTTGGTGAGAAACAAACCGAAATGGCAAGTTATTACAAGCTTTAATGAAAATCTAGTGTTGCAGTCCTGTGTGCGAGTGTGGAGCAGCTTGCGCTGCGCACAACCACCCTTTCGAGATATCAATTATAATCAATTTTAATAAAACACAAGGCATAAATCATAAAATAAAAGAGCATGTATTTTAATATCTCTGTTGTTCTCCAGTCGTCTGGTTGCAACGCATTATTATTTCCTTTTTGCATTAGTGTTTAAAATATTTATATAGTATTTTTTTTTTTACTTAACCAAGGTAGGCTATGACAGCCGTCATATATCCTGCCAGCTGATGCAAAGAGGTGAATTTATATCTACACAGAAGAAAGCCCTGTCTAGGCTCTGCCCCGGTTGTGTCGAGCCATTCGTTAGTCTGGTTGTTTGATGAGAAAAATATGAAATGTAGTTGCAATAAACGTGTTAAGAGTCCGTACAGCTGTAGCAGCGCAGGACTTTTATTCTGCTGTGCGGAACTGATGACGGAGTAGTTTGATCTTCGGCTGACCAATCAGCAGAAAGGGGCGTATAATTCCCGCTCACGTGTAGAAATCGAATATTCAAACAGTTTATTAATTTTTCTACCTCTGAACGAAAAACGAAAAATCAATCCGAAATCTCGATTTTCGTTTTTCTGAAAAAACGAAAAACAAGCTTTTTTCTATTTTTTCTACTTTCAATATTAAATCAAAAAACGACTGAACGAATGATACACGGATTGGCTATCACCAGACCAAGCTCAGTCTTTTAAGATTGAACATTAGTCTGCGGAGTCTGCTCTGTATTTTCTACTGCACAAGAGGCGTGATCAACGGGCATAGTTCAAATGACTCTGTACACAATTGGATAGTCCTTCAACCAATCAGACCAACGATCCGGGTGGTAAGGCAAATACATCCTTCTTTTGTAGGAATTGTTCCAGGGCAAGTTTCTGTTCCGTTTTCAAAGAAAACTTGCCTTTGAAATCTTTTAAAACAGCAGCGACAGTGGCATCAACGGGTTGCTGCGCTTCGGTGGCCGCCATGTTGAACGTAAACAAAAAGCTGATTGCCTCTCTATCGTCATCGTGTTAAACCGGCCAATAGCGCGCCTGGTGGATACGCCAATTTATGATTGGTCCCCGCAGATTTGTAACGGAAGCAGGATAGAAATATGTACAGGTTTCCAGCCTGAGCTGCAGGGCGAAATCAAATCTCCGGCAGATCTGGCTGGGTTTACCCAATCTACAGGCAAAGAAGAAGCAGCAACAATTGATCGAAGATTGCTTACGCACATGTAAAATAAACCGATCAAACATTAAACAGCATATAAGTTCAAAACTGCCTAATGTTACTGAATGAAATGATGAACCCATGAAGAGGAAACGACGTAAAGCTTTGAGGTGTTGATGGACTCGATCTAGTCCATCTGTGTTTTGATCATCGTTCTGAATCCCATCCAGGCGTAGTCTTTGACAAAAACGCAATTTTCTCAGCTTTTTGTTAAAATTGTTGCTTTTTTATGTAACTTACCCACATTCAAATGTTGATAAAAGATGCATGAAGCTATAATAAAGTGTTTTAAAGATGCCCACATGACAAATTACTATAGTATATTATAGTAAAATTACTCTAGTAAATACTATAGTGTTTTTAAACCATACTATAGTCAAGGTAATATAGTAAATTGTAAAGTATATTGTAGTATATTAAAAGTATATTGTAGTAGCTATATTATAGTATTTACTACACTTTGTTAATTTTCTGTAGTATATTTACTATAGTATGGTTCAAAAACACTATAGTATTTACTAGAGTAATTTTATTATAATATACTGTAGTATTTTTTCATGTGGGTGGAAAGAGTTGAAGTACAGTTAAAGGTATATTTCAAGTCTAAAAAATGAATACCTAAACAGGAACGTAGTAGTATACTTAAAGTGCAAAAATAATATTTAAATAGTAAACTATAAAGTAAACTTAAAGAAAACTTACAAGTATACTTGCAACTAGTAGTTTACTGAGAGTAAGCTACACTTCAA